>JAEIFU010000257.1:0-174334 GCA_018904235.1 Lordiphosa stackelbergi | reverse complement strand
GAACTATCGGTCGAAGAGTGGGTTTTATTTAGAAAAATAGTTTGTTTTAATGCTGGCGTTCTTAAACTCTGATTTATTAAAACATTCAAAGGGTATAAAAACTTCGGCAAAGACGAAGTTAGCTTGGCCTTCTCGTTTATATCAATTTTAGTCCGATTTAAAAATATATCAAAAATACATGTTTAAAATTCCAAATCAAATTTTTTTAAATATCATTATTCCATATTTAGTATCATTCTGATACTATTTACTATCAAATCTAAGTTAATGATGAATATCAAAATGAATTTGTTATAAATATAGGTCCAGTGGAAATTGGTTTTTATGCTGTTATTTGGAAATCGGTATGTTGCTAAACTATTGCTGGACTAACTAACGAAATGAAATGAAGAAACTATGCAAATGATTTACTTACTGATCTTTTTTAAAATTGATCAGCGATCCTTATGTCACTGAAATGAATGCGCCCATTGATTTGGGCAAGCATGATGGCGGATGTGTGAAGTAAATGTTTCTCGTCAAATACGTCTTTGTTTTCCAGATTTTTGATCACCGAAAACGCTGCAGTTCCTTGTTCTTTTTCTTCTTGCCAATGATAAACAAGGACTTCATCCCCACTTCTGAAACTTCACTAGGAATAAAAACACTCTTCGCTTTGGTTTTCATAATCTTTTATTTCATAATTTATTACAATTGAAAATTATGTTCAATATTTTTTCATATTCTTCTCTCTCTCAAGTTCATATTTCCATTGTTGATCATTTTGTTTTTATTTCTTTACATAGAAGCTTCAATTAGTTAATTAATTTAATGATACTTTCCTTTTAATATATTCATAATTTATATTTAATTCATTCTGATTTTTAAAACTATCGAATTTAGTTAAAGTTAATTTTTACACGCACAAACATTGATTTAGTTTATTCCATAGAAATATATTCATAATTTTTATGTGTTTGCATATATATATATATAGATTTATTGCAACTAAGAAGGAGTTGGGGCCCAGTTGGGCCACCCAACTCTCGGTCTAGCGCACGCTCTCGCTCGCACGCTCTCTCCATCTCCGTCTCCGTCTCCCTATCCCGTTCTCTCACTGTCTTTTATGTCATTTGCTTTACTTGATGCTGTCGCGTGGGTAAGTTGTATAAATTGTTTGTGCAATTTTAGTCTATGCTCAGGGTTGCTTTTGCTCCGCTTTTGTTTTTTAATTACCAACTAACATAAGGTTTCATATTCAGTTAGTTTCTATATATATATATGTACTTGGGCTGTCATAATTATATTAGCGCTATTTACAGATTGTTATCAAAAATGTACAATATTCCTTCCCCCCAACAGAATGCAATAATAAAGTTGCTCTGTTGATAATCATATTAAATATTTACGGCGTATACATTAAAGTTTCGAGAAAAATCACATTTTAATTTAAATTCTGACACGAAAATATTTATGCTTTAACAAAATAAGCTTTAATGATAATTTCATATACTAAACGGAATTGGTTTTTTTGTTTTAGTTTTTAAAGATGCCTCAAACAAGCATTAAACATTCGCCGACATTCGGTACTGCAGCCCTTTCATTATTCGCTTGAGGCTTGTTATAGAGCACTGATTCCAGGTTTAATCTTGACTTTGATACATTGGCTTAAGTTCAAAAGTATACAGTTTACAGGGAAACTTTAGAGAAACTGATTTGATATTCATAAGATTTATTTTTGCAGTTCCTTCTTGGAAGGATGACGTATAACTAACTTTTAAGTCAATTCATCTCGTTCGTCTTACAGATTCCATTGTGATTCTACTAATACGGCACGCTTACAAGGATAAAGCCGTATCAAGTGGTCTGGACTGAAACTTAATGCCTCACTATTAACCGAATACCATCAATGTCTTCAAGGATGGCTCTTATGTGGAAGGATATATAGCAACCTGTTGGCTCCCTGATCAACCAGAAGAAGCTGCTATTCAGATCACTTCTATCGAGACAAGTAGATTTTTGTAGATATTTTCGTTCCTGCTACTTTCTAAATGGTTTAAAAGTAAAAGTTCACTTTTTCTTTCATGTCCGCCCATTTAAAAAGAAAGGTTTTAATCCTTTACAGTAGCGGTGGGCACGCCTTTGGTACCATCGCCCCGAGAGTTATTTTTCGGCAACTTGCGTCACTCAACAAGTACTATGGCCCCGCTTCGAAGTGAGTTGAAACATCAAATTCTATTCGTATAGGGCTGAGGGCTGAGAAAAGCTCTCTCAGGCAAAATAGGTGTGGGTTTGTCTAACTAACTGTTGCTTTGGAATTTCCCTACCAGTTCTAGCACTTCCAGCAGGAGAAGGTAGCTGCTGAATTGCTGTCGATGGGTAAAATCTATTGAAAACGATCAGCCTCCATTCTAATGTTTTTTGTGTCCTATTTCTGCAGTTGTATGCAAACAAATGACCTCGAGCCGGCTAGAACTTGCTTTGATAATCCAAAAAGATCGTTGAAAAAGTTGAATGAAGCTTTTGTGAGATGCTTGTATTGGGGTCAAAATGAGTTTTAACATCAAGCTAAAGTCAATCTCAGTCATTTACGATGCAATCCTTTTTCGGGTTTAATGTAGTTCAAGTATCGAGCTCAACTTGATCTCGGGAATTCTTGCAGCAAACCGACTTCGAGATCAAATCAATTACGAATATCGACCTTCATCAGTGGATTCGACTGAAGATCAAAGTGAGCTCGAATAACAAGATAGAATAAATCCCGTGTGAGGTAAAGTCTGGATCAACACATGAATTCCGGGATTAAAAAATCCGTTCACAAATCAATCCTTTTTGTACTTGGTTTGAGAATATTCGGGCTTTACCGTCTCCTGACATCGTTTGGGATTGATTTTAGCCCGATTTCCCTAACTTTTTCTTATGTTTAGGAAACATGTCCTGCAAAATTAATAGTTTTTAGTTTTTGTAGAATTTTAAGATTTATATAGCTTAGATCAGAGTCCGGCAGTGACGTCTATCTTTAAGCAGTGACGTTGAAACACCGACACTATACGAGCTTACATTGCTCTCTTTTGCAACAACAAACATGTGCTAACAGAGAGCGCTCCTCTCCTTCGCAACAACAAACAAGTGTTAAATGAGAGCGCTCTCGCGTGTCTAAACACACACACGTAATGCCGGCCACTGACTTAGATGAAGAAAGGGGGAACCAAAACGGTCAATATCGTGTGTGTCTCCGAAATCTCAAGAGGCTTTTGGGCTTGGTTGGTTTACAAATCGATCGAAGGATCCGTCAGAAATTTGGGAAATTCGTTTTAAAATCTAGGAGGTTTGTGTCCAAGATATTAATCCATCTCATCAAACTGGGTTGCGTGGCTTGCAAATGAAAGTTCTTTGCTTCAGACATGAGTTAACTTGAAGCTCAAATAAAACTGTTTTGTGATTCAGACTTGGACTTAAATGAAATTTAAGTTATAAATATGAAAATGTCTTATTTTTTTGGGTTGGTATTTGGTTGGAAGAGATTTCCTCGACATCTCCGAATTATTGAAAGGGTTGACGAAATTCCTTGGTGCATAACATAGCCAAGAATGCAAACATTTCACTTGAATCAGCCAAATGTCTTGCAAGACAGTCGAGTTGCATTTCAAGTGAGTGTTTGACCGCAAAGGAAATGGCTTTTTGGAAACTTTGATCTCTCTTAAAAATGACAAAATGACTAATTTTAAGATTTTAGTAAAATAAATTCTAGAGTAGAAATTAATGGAAATTGTACTCCAAAAAGTAAAGTTTTTCAACTGAATTATTAGCTTACTCATGCAAAGTTCTTGCAAAATCTTTAATCTTCCTGTTCCTTATATCACTTTATCTTTTGAAGCTCAATTAAGTTTAAATTTGGAATCAGTGGAAGTAACAGTCGGAGCTGCACGTACCTAACCTACTCAAAACATCACATGCAAAAATCAATTCATCATTAAGCAATAGGAATTTACAATCTCTTTTCAATTAACTTACACCGAATTAGTTTAAATGTTGTTAAAATCATTCGAAAGTGTCAAGTATTAAGTATCAATTATATCAAAAGTAGTGAAAACTCAACATTTAAACCAATGCCCGCGTATTTGGTTCGATTTGCTTAGGCCATAATTTAGCAATATTTACGTTTAAATTTAATGATTTTTGGTTTTTTAAAAATTTGTATCATATATCTAGGTTTATGTTTAGTTTATGTTCTGCATATAGACTCGTATACATCATTTATTTTGGTTTTCTTTTCTTTTTTTGTTCATTTAAGGCGTTTCTGTACAATTTTTGCGTTTAAACGTTTCTCAAGTCAATTGTTGGGTGAATTATTTAACTACACTATATAAAATCTAATATATTACTAGCGATGCATGCTCGTATCGTAGCGTATCGTATAATTTCTGTATATATATATATATATATAGTGAAAAGGTTGGATTCAATTTGGTTTTCGTGTTTAGTTTTTGATGTGCAAAAGATTCACATAAATTTCGTAGGTTTGGGGGATTCTTAGAGAAGTTCGTATACATTCGAGTGATTGTTTTTGTGTTCGATGAGACTGCAAAAAATAGTTGAGGAATTCCCAGGCAAAAGAAGCTCAAGTTCGTTCCGTTCCGTGCTGTGTTTGGTTTGGTTTGATTCAAAAAAGGTACTCACTTGTCCACACATTTGAATATCTCACAAAAAGTTCAACTTAAATACTTTCATTTACGTATATCCGTTACCATTTTAGTTTCGTATATGTATGTTTGTGTGTATGTAAATTCAATTGTCGAATTCAGTTCCTTAGCATGCGAGGCAAACAATAAGAAGAAACCCAAATGGCCCGCCCCAAAAACTGAAAATGAAATCAAAACACAAGAGAATTTTATTTTTTTCAAATATTTTTCATTTTCATCAATAAATCATTTCGCATTCATTCTCTGGCTCCTCAGTAATTCTTTTCTGGTTTGAATTAGTTCAGTTTAAATCATTAATTAAGTAAGTGTAATAATAATAATAATAATAATAATAGTTAACTAAAGATAACGCATACAACTTAGGATACATAAATAAAAGTACAATTTAAAGGTAAGCATAATTTATTATTTATATATTTACGTATACATAACCATATCTAGGTATGTGCCTATGCTCGATCTATATATGTATGTATGTATTTATTTATGTATATTCAAAACGGGCCATCAGGTGTTCTACTAGAAAATAATACTACAAAAACCACACACAAAGAAAATTCAAAAAAACCGCATTTCGCTTCATCCAAATTAAATTCCATTTTGGGTTTGCTTAAGTTTTTGCATAAAATTAGAAAACAATTCAATTTATTTAAATGTAGAGTCTAAACTAAAGGCTTACGGACTACAGTAGAGTTATCGGTTTGTTTATATGTACAGATACATACATAAATGTATAGAAAAACAAAGCGCTGCTGTCAGAGAATTGCAGCCATTGAATTGCCAAAAAGCAATCAAAAAGTAACGCAAACACCGCTTTCCGCTAAGCACCGCATTTTCAATATCGCAAAACACACGCCTGGTAAGGCAAAAGTCAAACTGTTTCTACTGCAATTATGACATGAAGTGGCCCCACATTTTTTCTAGTAAATGAAGAAGAATGAAGTAAATACCTCAAACAATATGGCAAATTTTTCATAAACTTAGTTTAAATAGTTATGTGAGTTCAGTTGCTGTCTTTAAGTGATTTTGTACATTTTTATGTCAAAGGTCCATGTTCAACAGAAGGTTAGATGATAGATAGACTGCTCTTAGTAATAGAAAAATACGTAGACCTGGCGATATACTCTAATTATCCCAAATGTTAAAAGCGATTGAAAAGCTTGACCAGAACATGGGGTCACATTTATAAGTAAAAACTGAAAAAGGAAAATTGTAGTCGTTCAGGCTTATATTTCTTTTAAAAAATGTTATGGACACTGTAGCAAAACGCATCGAGGTTGTGTTTCGGTCAAGCCAAAGAGCATCTAATATCTAGACAGTAAGTTTGCTCAGTCCTCTACGCTGTCAGCTGCGCTGCTACGGCGCTCAGGTTCGCACGGTCTTGCTCTGTAGCGGTTGTATTTTGTTTGCGCCAAAGTAAAGATCAGACGATTCGAGTTCGTGACGTGGACGGTTGCAGTCTGAAACTGAACTTGGTATTAGATGGTCTTTGATCAAGTTCCTTCGGTCACACTAGTATTATGGAAAACTTTTACAGTCTCCATGTTCGCAAAGAAGATTTAACATAGAAACACAGTTTGCTGCGTCGACAAATTTTTACTCAGATATTAGTCAGCTGTTCGCTGACAGTTTGGCTTTTTGAGTCATGATAGAATCAACAAGGTGAAGCCGTCAGCCTCTGCGGAGAGCCAGTTGATCTATGCCTGAGAGATAGAAAGAGACGGCTAAACATTTGTTTGTATCTGCTTGTGTTTTGCTTCTAACATTCACAACGCACAGGCTCTTTGGCCACACAAACAGAAAGAGATCTGTCTCGTTCGGCTTCACGTTATTAATTCCACCATGCTCTGAGTTATTTTTTGACTATGTCCGTCTCACTCTATCCACCGCGTTTTCCTATGTCACAATTATTTTTGTTTACATGTCAGTAGGGAGCGAACATCACTGAAAAAAGAGAGGCGTTTCAGGGGTGTTCTGGAAATCTCTAGTGATTTTCGTATAAACGATTGCACTTCAACCTAAACTGGGACTACTGTATTTGCGAAGTGCCAAGAATCAGACCGCCTACTAGATTATGTGAAGGGCAAACCGTACGCATCAAATCTACTTGGCTTTGAGCAGGCGGTTTCAAATCGCTCAACTTTTGTCATCTAATCTAGTAGCCGGGCATATTTTTGGCACTTCACATATAAGGGCAAGCAGTTTTAGTTCGAAATGCAAGCGTTTATACCAAAATCTCTAGAGATTTCTGGAACACACCCGAATGTTAAATCTTCTTAACCTTGAATTTTACTTTTCCTTAGGCACATCTCTAATCTGAATGTGCTTTCTCAACAAAAGACATCTGACAAAGCAGTGTGTTTTTACCATCTTTATCTGGTCACACTATTTCAGGCAGAATTTACGAAATTAGTCAACCATGCTCCCATTCTCCCGGACTAGAGCCCGGGGGTGGAATTTTGTAGAAGATGGGTATGCGGTCATTGTTGAATTTTTATATAGATCTACGAAAATGAGTTTGACCTGCTCGAATGATACACTAAAACGTTTTATACAACAGATTGAGAATTTTCCAAAATCTGTTATAAGAAACCTATCGAAAAAAAATGTAGCTTCCCATCTCTTATGGTTTGTTCTTTGCGTTGTTCAGTCAGTCAGTCAAGTTGAAATCTTTTCTATATGCATATAGTTAAGACACCTCAAAAGAGGCTGATAAAGAACCTACCGATTATTTTTGTAGTATCTGCTTTGTCTGGTCAGAACTGATATAACTAATAGGAAACGGTTTCCTCAGTCGCTGACTAGACTGACTAAACCTCACAAACTACTGTCAAAATAAGTCATAAAATGGTTATAAACAGCGTTTATCAAGACATAGACTAGGATATATAGACTGAACGATTGCGCTTTTGTCAGAAATAACTTAGTTGTACGCTCTCACTTGCGCTTGGGTCAGCTGTTCGTTATCACTTACGCTCTCTGGTTACATTTGGGTATATGTCCGTCTTGCTCTAACCACTGTGATTTTATATTGGCACTAGAAAGTAAAGTGCTTAGATACCACTCAAAATTGAGAGTCAGCGCAAATTTGATATCTAATGCTCATTCTACATGGTCAAGAAGAGCGAGGCCAAAATAAAAGAGAGTATTGGTGTGCTTCTGCTTCTTCGCGCGCTGGCCAGCGCTGTTTGCTCTCTTGGCACTAGCCTTGTGCTTCGCTCGTGTCGGTGTGAATAGCGAAATGTGTATCAGTTAAATTAGGAAATGGACCTTGGGGCTTATATTTAAATGGCTGCCTTCAGCAGAACAGCTGGAAACCTGATTGATAAATTTATTTGAAGCATCTTCTTGCGTTTTTGTAATAGATTTGTTAAGTGACTTTCTTCATGTCAAGTAGTGATCAGCTGTCTCTGTGTGTTAATAACGATATTCAATGCAATGCCCGTCTTCAGCCAGATTCAGTGTCGGACTGCAATTCTCTGGTTGCTCTAACTGACTTAGTAAATAACTAAATAAAAAAAGAAACTAAAACTAGCAAAGAATTTGCGTTCTCATCAATTTTTGCTTTTTTTTTTGAGGGAGGGGGGACTGGTGGTTGAAGGGGTTTCAAATTCTACTCAAAGTTTGTTTTTTTTTTTGGGATGTCGCCTAAATTCATGCTTTGCCTTTCAATTTGTTGTTGCTGCTGCTGTGTGTGTGTGTGTGTCTGTGTTTGGGTTTGTTTATTAAACTTATAGCTAAGCGTTTCATTTTGTTTATGCATAAATATCGTTTTTTGCCTTTTGTTGTTGTTATTTATGTTTTTAAGGTATACACAAATAGTTTCTTTTAAATTGTTGGTTGCTGCTGCTGCTGTTGCTGCTTGCTGCATTAGCTGCTGTTGCTGTTGTTGTTGTTGCTGTTGCTGGGGATGTTGCTAATATCATTTGATAGATTTTTGCTACAGTTTCAGTTTCCTTTGCTATTACTTGACTGATATTGCCACTCGATTTGTTGTTGGCAGGACTTGGTTTTGGCTTGGGTCCTGCTCCTGCCGGGTAAGTAGTTAATTTAAGCTATGATTTTGGCTTTATCGCTGTCAGCGTGCGGCTGAACATCCGCTGCTGCTGCCGCTGCACCCGCCGCCTTCCCCTCGCTCGCGTTGCATTACAAATGCTGGCCATAGTATTCAGCTGGCGGGTAGTGTGGATAGCCTTGATGGAAGCCGGGATCGCCGGGCGGACGATGCATCATATGCGCCTGACTGTCCATCATATAGCCCATGGCATCGTGGCCATAACCGGAGGGACCTGGATGCGGTGTATAAACTGTTGAGAATCGCAAGGACAAGACAGGAGAGAACAAAATGCACATAATTAGAAATTGCGTTGGAAATTAGACAAAAGTGCTGTCCCCGTCCAACGAAACTGACACGGGGAACAGCTCTCTCTATTTGAACTGCGCTATTTCATAGTTATGGTTATTTTTCTTATGGCGATATATTTACCTGCACGATTCGACTGGTCGATCATCGGCTGCACAATTCTCCGCCGCGCATTGATGAACCTGTGCAAGAGAGAGAGAGAGAGAGGTTTTTTTTTTTAATTAAACAAAATATAAAAATCCAAACGATGAATTATTTATGAAATCCTCGCTCCCTGGAAGCGGATTTTATGTGCGCAACTTAGCCATAAACTAAACCAAATCTACGCCAGAGTCACACTTTTTGCGGCCCTGCACAGTCGGCCCGACATCAATCGCGGGGACAAAGACCATGCCGACTTTGGTTATGATTGTCGTTTAATAAATGCAATAAGAAATAATAAGCAGTTCGCTGCTGCTACTGGTTGATCCGCTAAAGGATCAACTGCTGCAACTACAGTCGCAAAAAAAATGGGAAAAAAAGAAATGATTAAAGCAAAAAGCCGCCAACCAGCCGAGTGACAGTCTCCAGTTTGGCTCTGACCATGTTACCAGCCTGGGTTGACACATCCGAGGGTGGACGCAGAAGTAGCCCAAATCAAGCTCTGGGCCAGTAAAGGTTAATGCTCTCTATCTGCGGCGGCTGCTCTGCTTTTCAATTTGCAGTTCATTTTTGCTCATTTTCGGGCGGAAATTGTTGCAACGCCCTGAAATCGTTTATCAAAACGACAAAATGGAATTGAGTTCCGTTGAGACTTTTTTTTTTTGGTTTTTTGGAAAGACCAAAACCAAAATGGAACTTGTAAGCTGCAAATCGATTTGCCCGCTGGCCTGGTGTGGTCTGCTTGATTGCTTACACTCAGAAAAACTTACAGTTCGGAGGAAAGGACAAAAATTAAATGAAAAATTTCGAGTATGGTTTGTGCTTGGATTTACTAAAATTAAGTACAAAACATTCTAGAATTTAATTACGACTGTTACTGTTATTTTGTTTGTTTGCTTCGATAACTTTTTGTACTTAGGGTAAGTCGAAAATTTTAAGAAAAATTTTAAGCAAGTACAAAATATTTTGATAAAAATGAGAATTATTTAAAATCGAATCTGCTCTTAAAATTCCCTCTGGTTGTGATACTTTAGTTATGGAATGAGAATCTCTATATGACCTTAAGTAACACCATTTTGGCCTTTAGTTAACTTTAAGAACTAATTGGTAATAGCTTTAAAAATTTATGGTCACATTTATGGTCATATTTTATGAACTTTTGTTTTGTTTCCGGACTTTAAAATTTATTAGACTTCAATTAAGAATTTTTTTGAAATTATTTTAAAAATTAATCGGTTTGTACTTAAGACCATTATAACCTCAAAGAGATTTTAAAATAGTTTTAAATGTGTCTAATACATTCCAAAACAGTCTTAACAAAGTTTTGGATGGTTGTTAAGAACTCGGTACTTGAATCAAGTATTGTAGAATTTGTCTATTGTACTTACTATTGACAACGTTTGTACTTGATTCAAGCACAAAGTTCTTGTTTTTTTTTTTTCGGAGAGTACTTGATCCAAAGGCAAAATTCTTATTTCAAATACCCAAAAAACTAGATTTTAAACCGTTTTGGCATATTTTAAGTTAATTTCGAATAGATTTTTCAGATTTAATTTAAAGCTCAAAAAGCCTTAACAAAAATTTTGAACTAGAATGTGCATACTTAATTTAAGTACAGAATATTCATAAAAAATTGCATACTACACTCAAAATAAATATCAGAACGACTCGGTCTTATACTCTTGATTTTATACTGTTTCGGTCTCGAATTTGGTAAGAACGATTCGTTGTTGAAAATTCGTACTTTGAGTGCGAAACGTTCTTAAATTCAAAATTGACCGTTAAAAAATCAAAAATATAAATAAACAGAAAAAAGTTTTAATTTAAGATCATTTCGTTCTTGATGTAGGAACGAGCTCTTACTTTAAGTACAAATCGCTCTTAGCTAATATAAATAAGTATAGATCATGCCTATTTTGAGCTCTAAAAGTTTTTTAAAAAGTCCCGAATCGTGCTTAACATATCCAAAACGTTCTTGAAATCAAGAATTTAGGGATTTTTAAAAACGCTCTTGAATTAAGAAATTCCGTACTTAAATCAAGAATTTTTTGGCTTATTGAAGTTTTGAAACTGAAAATTCTTGATTTAAGTACGATTATTCTTGATTTTTCTTTCAGTGTAAAATATGTACAAAATGTTCAAAAAATACTTAAGCTAAGCCCGATTTGTTCTTAAAACGAGGTCTTTGTATTCATTCAAAAAAGTCTCAAAAGACATTCAAGGGCCATTAAGAAGGTATAACTGTACACTCAGGAAATAAAACCCCAGCAAGTATGACCGTGCTTAAATTTAAAACGTTTCGTTCTTAAGATCTTAAGGTAGTTTAATTCTTCTCACAGTAGGAACGCATAATAATATAGGAAAATATCTCATGTAAATATTTTAAGGAATTATTTGATTCCACAACGAACTTGGCAACGACACTATGAAAAAAGACACTATGAAATTTTAAAAATATCGTTTTGAAATTTTTAAATATCAATTTGATATTTTTTATAATTTGTCGGCTTAAAATTGATATGAAAAAAAATCATTATTTTTTTCTGTGTAGGAAAGCTTTTACTTCCTGTAAATTCTTCGAAAAAGTATAAATAACACCCTTCATTTTTCTAAGTGCATGCCCCCAGCCTCCCCACTCTCACTTTGATTGGAACATTTGTCGAGTTATTTATGTACTTACGCCATAATTATAACTTTCTTTTTCTTTCTGCAGCTGTAACTAAGCGTTAATATTTAAAACTTTTTCGATTACCGAAGTTCCTCTCCTTGTTTTGGCCTGTCTCCTGGCGCCCGACTTTACCTTCTTATTGGGTGTTAATGGACTTTTTTTCTCGTCTTCTTCTGTGTTGGTCATTTGAATTGCTTACTTCTAACATTTTCTGTTTTATTTTTTTTTCTCCTCAAATTGCGCAAAATAAATACACATTTAGAGACGCAGCCGCCGCTGGCTATTCCCCATGGATTAGAGTCGGAGTCTGGCTAAGGTGTTGTCCCCTTCCATTTGGAGCCCATAAATAACCAAAAGTGTCAACATTTTATTTTGCTATTTTCTGCTTAGGTTTTTTTTCCCCTCTTCCTTTTGCTGCTTTTCTTTGGCTCTGCAGACGCAGTGTTGCGTGCCTAAGCGAAACGGGCAGGGTCCTGGGCCCAGGTCCTTGCTACTATTTGTTAATTTGCAGTGTGCTTCAGTGAGCGCGAAATTCAATTTAATTGAGCTGAGTGCCTGTCCCGCCCCACCGCCACACTCCGCACTCCGGAACTCACCCCACTCAAAAGCTCTCGCACATTTTTCGCTAGATTTTATTATGGCCTGTCCCTGCTTAAAAGCATTCCATGGCCCCGGACATGAAGCCAACTGCATAAAAGATTCAGCAACGCTTTTAACTTGCTCCAACTCTTTCTCCATCCTCTGCTGGCTTAGAGGGAGCTTGTCTTGTCTTTTGCATTGGCTGCCAAGTGTCAAGTTGGGCTGCATGTCGCATAATGTGTAAAATTTGATGAAGTTACCTAGAAGCCAGGATTTGACTCTCTGTCTGACGGTTTTACATTTCCATTTCCATTTGTGGGGTAGGCAGGCTCATCCATTTTGTCTGACTAGCTTATGCTCTTTGGATTTATTTTGTACATGTTTAGAACTTTTGATGTTTTATGCTTACACTTTGAACCAAAACTATAAAGACTATGGGAAACTATATTTTAGTCAACGTTTTCTGTATTTTAGGGACTTACTTGTATCATTTTATCTAGAACAAGTTAGCTTCAACATAGCATAAGATATCGAAATGAAATGCGAGCCAAAACTCCGAACCAGAACCGAAAAAGCTATACTTGACACGGAAACGCCCGTTTTAGAACCGAAACTCTGTTCAGTGTTCTTCTAAAATATTGTGAGTGAGGTATATGCAGATGTTCTGGTTCTAATGTTAAGGGGTAAGTTGTTACCCACAATCATTCTTCGAAGATCTGGGCAGTCTCTAGTGAACCTGATGCTTTTTTTTATCAATTTTTCAAAATGGGTTAATAGAACTGTACCGGTTCAACACGCCTTCAAAGAGAAAGAAAATCAACCCAATTGGCAACAAAGCTGAGAAAATCTTAACCTATAATTGTATTCATAATTTGAATATAAATTTAAAAATCTTGGACCATTAGATAAAACAAACTCTCAAATATATTCAGCAATTTTCTTAAGGTGGATGAACGGGGGCATGGCAACTTAATGATGCCGCCAAACACAGATAAAAGCTCGACCAACAACATTTCAATAATTCTGAATAATTTCTGCTAATAGAAAACCTTATAGAAATTGCTTATTGATAGTCTCTGTCTTCTCTAATTTACCACATTCTCAGTTCTTCTGTGGTCACAGGACCTACGAATGTAAACAAAGCTCGTTCAAGACACGATTATGGAATGCGAATTTGAGTACAAACGCTCTTGAATTTATTCGTTCTTGAATTTTCAAAAATTTTGCTCTTTGAACCGAGCTAAATTCCTTCTCAATTTGGTTTCTAGAGGCAAGAGGAATCTTGGCTTGGCCCCTTTTTAAGCTAAATAGCCAATTTAACATAGGCAAGGGAAGTACGGGGAAGCAAACTTTGAGAGAATAGCTTTGAATGAAGAATGTCGGGATCAAAAATTCACTCTTGGATCAAAAATTTCACCCTTGGATCAAGAATTTTCACTCCTAATAAACTTTTGTGTACGAAAGCTCTTGATTCAAGAGTGAAATTCTCTATTTTTTCTCTGAGTGTATCTTTCAAAAGGACATGTGTGCTATCTTCTCTGAGGCAAAAGTTGACCTTTATGTGTAAACCTCAATTCAAGGTAAACCAATTTTTTTCTTCCAGTTGGTAAGCTCCTTGTTAAAAGATTGTTAATCTAGATTTTAGATTGATTGTTTTTCTCAGTGTTTGACTCTTCATGGAAATCAACTAGCTCGTCTAAGTTGTTCGTAATCTAGTTTAGATTTTGTTATTCTAACCCGTATTTCTGCTTTGGTGGAATTGGTATTTTCAGTACCTTTTCTCATTATCTCAGAACTCTTTTTGTTAAATTACTCAACTTTGACTCAACTAGACCATCTTATGTATTAAAATATCTGTATGTATTTCGCATTTTTTGATTTATTTCAACTCACCAATTATTAACTTGCAGTATCGTTAGGCCCGTGTCCTGCGCCAATTGTTTCTTCTGGTCCTCGGATGGGTAGGGATGCTGTAATTGAAAAACCAAACAAATGAACATGAACAGCATGTCTCATACACAATTCAATTTACCTAATTTAGGGTTATAAACATTAAGCCCTAATTTATGGCACCCCACCCTGCCCCCACCAACAACACCCCCCGCTTTAGTGACAACCATCGAGCGATCGATCAATCATTGGCATAATAAAAATCCACCAACCAGTGGAAACCTGTCACTGTGTTGGGCTGCACTTGAAATGCTGCCACATTCTGTTTTCGGTAGTTTATCAGCGATGTGCATTCGTTGCTCCTTATCAATGTCCTCAATTTGGTTGCAACGCGTGGCTAGCGCCAAATGGGCAAACAGGGCATGACTGGGGGCTACTCCCCATAAATCTTGCAACTGGCGCGCCGCCACAGTGGCGTCAGTGTGCAAACAGTCCGCCCAAGAGTGAAAGCGGGTTCAGTCAGGTAAGGCTTTTCTAATCTAATCGCCTGGCCGGGCTGGCGCTTATTACAATTTTCTATTTGCTTAGTTGTTGTCGTTGTGTGTGTTGTGCTGAATGTTGACTCAATGATTTCGATCTCCAACTAGAAATTCACTTTGTTAATGAGAAAAATGTGGAGTGGTGTAGGAGTGAAGGACTACCTAACCAGTCACCTGGCTGCTGTCAAATTTCTATAGTTCGCTGCTGTGGCGGAAGTGGCTGTCAATCTTTTGCCTTTGCGCCTGCGCCGCATTGTTTAATCCTTTCCGGCAGCTGTGGGCGTTTCAGCTTTTGGCACTCGTCATGACTGGGGGATTGCCTTAACGATAATTGTGATTTTGCGGTGCTTTGGATTGAACAATTGTTGTTGTTGTTGTCTGCAAATGCAATTTGCGTCTTGTCTCTGACCCAAAATATATGGACTGTCTTATATGTATATATGTATAGGTAGGTATGTATACAAGCAATATATTCAATATCCCTACTGCTGCTTGCCATTCCAATCGAAATGTGCAACGCTGCACATCCTTGTCCTGCCTGTCGGTTTGTAATGCAATCTAGTTTGTCCGTTGTCCTTGTTCTGCACTCACACACCCATTTCGGCAGCTCCTTAAATGCATTTGCCTTATTGTTTGTGTTTAATAAATTTTCCGTGTTGTCTTGTTGTGCAATATTTGTTTGCTGTCCAGACCAGGCTCTGCCCAGGCCATCCTGCCACGCCCGCACCTAAAACTATATGAAATTTGCGTATTGACAAATAAACGTAGAAGCCATGTAAATACAATGGACATGCCAATGGCCATGTTGCTGTCGTTGGCTCATCCTCTTGCCGCTGCTGCTGCTTCTTGGTTATAAAATGCTCAAGAAGTCAAAAGGCATAAATTACATGCAGGTAAATTAAAATGGAATTTATAGCATACTTTGTGGCGCACATCTATTTAGAGAGTAAGATATGTGGGTAGCTGCTTTAGGGGGAGAAGGTTTCGATGCTAAGCTGAATGCTGGAGATTTTAAAGGGACTGCAGAAATGCATATTCTGCAACAACTTCCGTCAAAGTCTTGCGGAAGTGAATACACAATTTTTCCGTCTTAAGGTCTAATAAGACAGCTTTTATTTTGTGGGAGTTTCTAAGTGTCGACCCTTGCTATGGGTACTACTTATTGAGCATCTACTGCTGACTTATGGGAGCCTACATTTAATTTGAAATTTTGCCTCTTCAAGCACATGTATTCAAAATGGCATAACTAAAAGGGAAAAAATCGCAAAATTTCTGGGTTGACATTATTTTTAAGCTAGGAAATATAATTATTTGCTTACGCAACAATATTGCGATTTGCAGAAAAAAATTTAGTATTACGAAATTAAAAATTGGAGTATGGAGTATAAAAAAATTGGGGGTCTGTACAAAAGCAACTCAAATCGAGAGCTTAATAGCCATTAGATCAAAGCTTCGAAAATCTGTCTTTAAAAGCAGATGGCAGCTGCCACTATATAGAATGGTTTATATAGAATGGTGGCAAAGTACTGCCAAAAGCACTGGCAAACGATAACCTTATACGAGTTATATGTTTACACCAATGAAAACAGTGCTGGAGCTTGAGTTTTGCGACAATGGAGTAACCACGCAGCCTACGTGTTTCCTATGAAAACAAAATCTCGCAGCTTCGACTTTGATAGATTTTTCGAAGCCGCTGCCGGTGTGAATACACTATAAGTTAAAGTCGGCTCTGCCGGACTTTGATATACCCTTTACTCAGTGGAAGAAATGTTGAATAGCCTTACTGTGTTCCTGACCGGGGAAAGCAAAAAGAATGCAACATTTTTTTAACTCCGCTATTTATTATACAATCTTTTTGAAAATTTCTGGGAATTTAAATATTGCTATTATAAATATAAGTTTTAAATTAGAGATCAATAACTGGAAAATTGTGGGAGTAATTCAATATTTCTTATCGGAAGGGCGCGGATGGGTGCCAGAAAAATTTGAAATAAACTTGATCTGGGTTTGTACACTAGGAGTCTACACTTCAAATTTGGTTGCTCGAGCTCTTCTAGTCTCTAAGATCTAGGACAGTTCTCGGCTTTTGATGCTAATCAAGAATATATACTACCTATACATATTTTGCTAGTAGACTTCGCTGCTTACTAAACGATATCATTAATGTTCCGTCCTACAGAATGATACAAAAATGAAATGAAATAGGCGTTCAAACACACATTTCTGGCCCAAATTTGTGATTTTTTTTGACTAATTTTTAATTTCTGAGGAACCTATTTATGGAAAAGTAAATCATTTTTTAATAAGAACCATGCCACATACTCTGGCTATCATTTCAAAAATGCAATTTGGTGCACGCGTTGCGGAGATAGCCCCTCACACACACATTTTTTTTTACAAATTCATAGTAAAGATATAATTGAAAATGTTTCCTTCTGCAGGTTACTTTACTCTACGAGCAACGGGTAAAATCATTCAAATTTTGCCACTTTTGTCTCTTGACATAATGGAATACTTTTAGAGTCAGTTTAATGTTTCGAACTTAAAAATCATCCTATAAATTGGACATCGCCTAGTGTAATTTATAAAATTGTATCAAGTTTGAAAGGTTTTCAAATAACTATGAGGTCCCTGGTCAAGGTTTAAACTTATATCGACTTTAGGACTTTTTATCTTTAAATGTTCCAGAATTTTATTACTGGTCCTTAGAAAACATGAGATGTTTACATTGGCATGTTACAAGTTAACTCTTGCTTTATTTTAATACTCGAAGTCGTAATATGCCAAGTTAAGGACTTCACGGACCAAGAAATTTACAATAAGATTCACACAATAAATGACCGTAGAACATTTAACATTTATTCATGTTATCAGCTAAGAATTAATGTTACACTTAACAGCACATTTGTCATGAACTAGAATTATCCTGGAGTACACTTGAAATGAATTCATCACAACTGAGATATAGAGACGAAAATGGAACTGAATTGGGTACACTTTACCAAGAGAAGATGACAACATCAGTAGAAGGCTCTGCCATAGAACACAGAAGGAAGCCGGCAGAGAGGTTGTCTAGGAATCGTTGAAGGAATTTTGTTTCCAGCCTATGCTCCCATTGGCACAAATTGTGTATACATATATCAAGGAAATTAAAAAAATACAAAAAATAGAAGTAGCATTGATGCCACTCAATGTCACGTCGCCCTTCTTGTACTGTCAAACCGTCTATCGATGGTTACACCTTTTGCATATGATTTACAAAACGGATCTTTAGAAGATCGGCATAATCGGTGTAATTAAAAATTAAAATATGTACGTAAAAGTTAGTCTTTCTGAACTGAACCTTTTTGCACACAGTAAAAGCCCGGTTCAGGTTCATATGCGGAAAGTAATAAATTTATAAATTTAGGTCCTTGGTTCAGTTCGACAGACCCAAAAAAATCTCAAACCGAACCCTTTCTACAGGGGGTCTGATAAACTAAAAGTTTATCAAAGTTTTTTACAAGGCAGCAAACCTCTAAAATACTACAGAAAGTTCGATACGAAGTTTCAAACTCTTTTTAAAGTCAATGGTTCGGTTTAAGCAACTGATCTATAGCATTTATATACCCTGTATGCATTGAAAGTGGGTAAAGGGGGATCATGAAGTGGTGCAAATGTATGTAACATGGAGAAGAAAACATTTCCAACCCTTTAAAGTATATATATTATTGATCAGCATTAACAGCCCAGTCGATTTAACCATGTCCGTTTGTCTGTATGAACGTATCGATCTCAGAAACTATAAGAGATAGAGACACAAATTTTTGCATGTACGTAGGTGTTAGTGTCGATAACATCGATAGCACTATCGATACTATCGATGATTGTGTATTTGTCAAACAATCGATTGTTGTGACCAGCTATCGATGTATCGGAGCAAACTTAATTTTGTAACAAAGTAAGAGTAAAAATGTCTTAATTTGTCATGAATTACCTAGAATATTATTTCATTTCTTTCTTTGCAATTCCTTGGATAATATGGAAATAAAAATATTTGATTTTTGTTGTTGTTAATTTGTTGTTCATTTATTTAAAACATGGTGATTTGTGCGATATTTTACTATCGATAGTAGAAACTGCAAAAGAATTTCGATAGTACTATCGGGAGGAATACTATGAATGTACAAACTATCGATGGTGCATACTATCGATGTTCAAACTATCGATGGTGCTGACTATCGATGTTTTCACAACACTAATAAATGTATACCGTACCCAGATCCAGTTTGTTTCAGATTTGCAGATTCGGAGTCGAGCCACTCGACTGCAACGCTCTTACTTGTTTTTATGTTGAGAACTTTTTAATGTTATTCTCCCGCCGGATCCTTACTTTTAATGTTCGTTTTCGATGGGTAACTACACGAAAGTGATTACAATTTGGTTCGGTAGGCCACAAACTAAAATAGTTTGCTTTTACCTTAAATCACAGTTTTTATTCACTGCAAAAACTAGGAACACGCAACATGAAATTGTATATCAAAACAAGTCAAGTCCATTAAATCCCTTCACTCTCTACCCACTCCCATTTACAGTTCATTCACTTAAGAACAAAACTTATCAGAACTGCATAAATTTCCAGGCAAACGCCTACTGCTCAGAGATGGAGGGGGAAGATCAGCTCTAAGCATTCTTCTTTCAACTCTATTTTGTGGCACCAATTAGACTAATGAAAGCAATTATGCATTTTGCACTAAGACGCACACACACACACACACACACATGTAGACCAACCAAGCGAGTGCAAACATGTCAAGTGAAACAAAGTCCATTTGGTTTATTAATTTACCATACGACAAAATAATTAATTACTGTCACGCCTTTAAGTTGCTTTTGCCATGTCGCCCAGCCCCCCAAATGCTAACTCCCTCCCGCCGTCTCTGATTTCTGTCTTTGTCTATGTGGACAACTTACGAGTAACTCGCTCCACTTTTTCCTACATATTTTCACTTCTGTCTTGTGGTGTTTATTTAAACTTGGCAAATGAATTTAAAACAATCAGCACACACACACACACACATATACACTCCCTTCCCCCCTCCTACCCAAGCCAAGCGCTGACAAGTGCCAGGCAGGCATATAGGCCCAGGTCCCCCTCCAACTCTGGACTTGGGGCCCAATGATGTCAACATGACTGCAACGCCGTGACACATGGCACAACAAGCCCAAGAAGTCGACGCTGGCGGCTCGGTAATGCACACGTACAAGAGACCCCAGCGATGCTAGCAACGCCGCCGCCATTAACAACGCCAAATGCGACGCCATTTGTGAAACAAGCAACAACAACAACAACAACAACTGCAGCAGCAACAGCAAATTGCAACGTGAAAATTGCATTGCAACGAAGGCGACGGCCTCTGGTGGCCATTATGAAGATTTTTTCCAGTTGCACTACATGTCTAAACAAAGCCAAATGAGTGTTTTGACTCGCCTGGGCCCAAAAGAGGCGCAGAGTGTGCGAGCGAGGTATGCCTAAAGGTGGGAGCGAGAGGGAAATGGCGCTTTTGCACTAATCGCACTGTTGTCCTCATCCTCAGCCTCATACGGCTGGCAGCGGAGCAGGAAGAAAAAAAAATAATAATAATTTGCCATAGTCACAAAGTTGGCGGAATGAGGCATTAAGCTATGATGATGCCCTACACTTTGTACTGACTTGCTGGCTGAGTGAAAGGGTCAGATGAAAAACTGAAGGATGTTGGGCAACAGGCTTGATAAACAAAGTTCAGGGAGTATTTTCTTTGTACCCTCAAATTATCTAGATTTTCGTTTCTTTTATAGGGTGAAGTTTAAGTTGGGTTAGATTATGAAATGTTGGAAGCATTTTACAGTTACTTTTTCTCTCACCCTCTGAAACGGAGCTAAGAGGGTCATAAGCAAAACAACTAACAACAAGTAGTGTGCAATTTCCTATGGTAAAAAAATTTTTTTTTAATTGTAAATCGAGGGCTTCTTCGGATTTATTCCACATCTGATTTGTAAATGAGAATGATTTCACACCTTTCTTTCGGTTTCTTTCGGTTATTCAGTTTTTTATTTACACGGTTTTCTATTTACACACGCGCAATCACTACGGCTTTCATATTTCAAAGTCTCTCTATGATTTGTCTGTACAATGTCTACTCCAAGCTCGAGTCCTCGTCCATTTTATTCTGTGTCTACGGTGTGACCATCATTCGATTTCTTAAAACTTCTACCCGAACACCATTTTCAATTAATTCCAAAGACTACGACTGAGAGCTGTAGAAATAACGGAGTTCCAAATTGAGTCTCTATGCATTTCCTGTGGAACCTTTTCTAATCTCAACGACTGACTGCGACTCCAACAGTTTTCAGGGCTATCACATCATTAGAATGAACTCAAGCCAGAGCCTGAAATGTTACCTTCCGGTATTTCACTGTTCTAGACGGTCATCCTGAGCTGTCATTTTAGCCAGCTCCTGCCTTCCTGCATCACTGGACTGGAACAGCTACTGCTGAGTGCGCTTCAGCTAAAACAGATGGTAATGTTGTATCTGTTAGTTTTCCTGTTTCGAACTACTACCTCAAATTTCGCGATATTTAAATGTGGGTTTACAGTCTACCAGGCTAATTCTGTAAGCAAGCCTGCTTGATTGAACATTAATTCAAATGAAGACGAGCCAATTGTACCATAAGAAGTTTAACTATCTTTCTTTTGCTTGCTTACAAAAATAAAAATCCGAGCTATTCGGTCTGAAATCAATCCCAAACGAGGTCAGAAGTTGGTCGAATCTAGATTTTCTTGAACCAAGAACGAAAGAATTGACTTGAGTACAGATATTTTAACCCCGTTTTTCTCAGGATGATCCTGGACTTAGCTCGGGTGAGCATGAGCCCTCGGGATTTATATTAATTTTGTTATTCGAACTCGACTTGATCCCACATTCGGATGCAATCAAAAAGAGCCGATTTTAGTTAAGGCTCTTTATTCATACTTGATTTGATCTCGAATTCAGTTTTTTATTTTTAAAGTTGCTGCGTTTTTTTTCGAGAGCCTTGATTTTTAAACTGGCGAATCTTGAACGTAGGTCATTAGTTGCTTGCACTCAGCTGTAAGAAGAGGAAACAATCAAAACCACATCTATTGTGGTTGCGGTTTTTAAAGAACCTTCCGATTCTATCTTAAATAGATTTGGCCCATCGATTGGGAAATCAGCAATATGTCAGGAGTGCTTTAACTGGTTGTGAATTTCAAGGCAGCATAAGTGACACCAAAACAAGTAAGAAAGTCAGACAAGCAAAACTGTAATACACTCTGTATCTGCATGCGGCAATGATCTTTCACCAACTCTGACCAATAGATGACGCCATTACTTGCTTTGAACAATGTTAAGAGATTTTCCAAAGTGACCCATGTATGGCGCCACTACTGTGACCATTCTTTTGGTCATAGCTTGAGTATAATTCATCCGATCTTACTCATTTCTTCGGCAAATCAATAAATAATTTTAATTATTAATTATCTTTAGAAGGTACAAACCATATATCTACAGAACTGTGGGAGATATTACGTTTATTCCACATTACGCAAAAACTGAAAATAATCTAGATCTGCCTACAAGTATAAGAAGTATGTCAAACCTCTAATTCTTGTTATCTCTGACATCTGTGCGTTCATACAGACGGACAGACCAACATGGCTACATCGGCTCGGCTGTCGAGTCTGAGCCAGACTATATATTCTCTATAGAGTCGGAAATGATCCTTCTCTCTGTTTTATAATTTTGCACAAGCTTAATGTACTCTTGGTACAGAGTATTAAGAATTTCTGTATGTGTGTGTACCCACTTAGTCTAACTGTATTAGTGCGAGACATTTTCTTAGTTTAGCTTCGAACAAGTAGGTTGAAATGAGCATCTG
The DNA here is from genome assembly GCA_018904235.1 of Lordiphosa stackelbergi. Lineage (NCBI taxonomy): Eukaryota > Metazoa > Arthropoda > Insecta > Diptera > Drosophilidae > Lordiphosa > Lordiphosa stackelbergi. Next base: position 151,555 of record JAEIFU010000257.1, on the reverse strand, counting down.
CGGATTGATACACGAATTTTTGGATTGTTTCAAGCCTTTCGTACTTGTTTTAAGTGCAAACGACTCGTACTTAAAATTTCAATCCAAAATGTCGAGATCAAATCATTTTTTTTTCAGCATTCGTTGAACGGAATGATAAAGCGAGTTTCCCTGAAAAGAATGCAAGCAGAAACTATTTGATGAAGCCGATTTCCAAGAGCTTTCCATAACAACCTTCCACAGGCTCACACATTTATGTTGATCTAAAGATCTCTTCTAGCTAACCTAGCAAAAAACTGGCTTGCAAAGGTTGGTAATTTTTCCAAATTCTGTTCCTTAAGGTAAAATAGAACCATAAGCTTACTTCACTTTACTTACTGAGCTTACTTTACATTTTCTTGTATTTTTTGTTAATCAAGTAGCGCATTATGAGTTCGTCATGCGCCTAAACCCAAACTAAGCGCCATTGCAACATGACTTCTCGCTGACGCTGACAACAATGCAACTCTTTCAACGCCGCCCCCTCCCATTTGGTGCGCTTCCTTTGGCCATTTTGCTGGGGCTTAATGTTTTGCGTGTATGTTTTTTGTTTTTTTTTTTTTATTATTCGGGGGTTGCTTTTTATCCAAGGCAACGGCATAAATGTAGGCCCAAACACAGACGGAGAGACCGGAAGAAAATTGCACGCCGAAATGGCCAAGGGTTAGGGGGGAATGGGGTAACAGGCCTGAGGCATATGGGCACATGTGGCTGGCTGTACGAGTAGGCGGAGCACGCGAAATGAAACGTTTTTGTTTTGTGGCCTGGCGTTGCCTTGGTTGTCTGCAATGCGCGCCAAATGTAAACAAAATATTCGCGCGCCTGCCATAATTATGGCAACTGCAACAACAAGAACAACAACAACCAGCTCGGCAGGCAGCCATGCATTGCATTGCCCTCGTTGTGGCCGTTGTTGTTGTTGTTGTCAGTCTGGCTTTTGTTTTTTGGTTGGCCAGTCGCTGCGCTTAACCCAGCCCCAAGTTTCGCTCTGTGCAATGCACTTCATTAGCACCATCATTGGAATCGTCGTCGTCAGCGTCTTATTTGGGGTCTGGGTCTGGTTTTTAACGACGTCGTCGCCATTGCCAACGCAGATCCGTTATGGCTGCCTTTGACGAACTTCTGGTGTTTAATTATTTCAATTGAAGAGCTTTGGTCATAAATCAAACAGGCAAACATTGCATTATCCAAAATCGAAATTAAAGTGTGTTCGATTTGGTCTCGCATAAGAAAACAATTTCCCTAATGTGCACAAAAACTGTTAATAGCATTAAGCTCAGGACAACAAAAAAATCAGTCAAGGATATGCAGAGCGCCGTCTAACCAGACCCGAAGGCTATGAAAGTCGAGACGCTGCCGCTGCTGCTGGGTAAACATGAGTGATGCGCAGATTTAAACGGCAATTCATCAATGTCAGCAACGCTCTTGGGCGGGGGGGTAAAAGAGGGCATTAGCCCTGCCTCCCTTCCCCATCCAGCCGGCCTGCACAAGGGGAGGCTATTTTAAAACTCACACATTCCAGTGTCCTGAGCCAGCTTCAACTTTAATTTCCGATTTTGTTTGCTTATCGCCTGGGCGTTGGTCACTTCGGTCGTTAGCTTGGCCACACATTTACAAAATTCCATTAAGATTTTTATCATTTTACATACGCAAGCAGCAGCCGCCATCCAAAAAAAAAAAAAAAACCAAAAGCACACCAAGAAGGAATAAAAATAAGAAAAGTCCAAACTAATAGCCAAAACGTTGTAGTTTGAACTTTCTTGACCGAAGCTAAGCATAAAATCTTATAGTTTTGTTTTTCTCCATCAACCCTTGCAGAGGCTTTCCCTTTTTGCTACCTTGATACACTCGAAGAAATCATTGAGGTGAATTTAATTTAACTTCGAAAATAACAAAATGGAGAATTAATTTGAAACTCTTGATGTTAAATCCCAGTCTCCACATGGTGGAATTAACAAGGTGAAGTCGTCTTCATCTGCTGAGAGCCAGTAGAGGTGTACCTGTGAGATACAAGATACAAGAGATGCTTGTGTATAGCCGCTCGCTTCTAGCATTCACAACGCACTGGCCCTTTGGCCTTAAAGCCTCTGCTCGGCTTCACCTTATTAATTCCACCATGTGGATATAAGTCAGCTGTGATTTTCGCTCTCAGAATTCAAAGCCTTACAAAGCCTCGCTCGGCTTCACCTTATTAACTCCACCATGTGGAGATTAGTCAGCTGTGATTTTCGCTCTCAGAGTTCCTTATTGACAATGTCCGTCTCGCTTTTACCACTGGGGTTTCCTATGCCGTTGCCAACTATCGCCTAACATCACTCAACATCAGTCTTTTTGTTGATTGTGGTTTGTCTAGAAGAGTGAGGCCAAAAAGTGAGAGTGTTTTGGTGTGCAAGACAGCTCAGACCAGGGACTGAAATGCTGTTTGCTCTCTTGGCACAAGCCTAGCCATGCGTTTGGGTCGTGTCGGTGTGAATAGCGTGAGTTCGGCCCCTGAGGCCATCGCCATGCTTAGAGCTTTTTCGAAGAGCTAGTGCATACAACATTTCGCATCACACAGAAGACTTACAAGCTGAGCAGAGAGCGCAGTGAGCACTGACCAGTTATATCATGCTCTGCTTGCTGCTTTGTAAGAGAATGAGTAAAAAACCAAAGAAAAAGAGAAAAGCTTTTGAAAGTTCTCTGAGAGTCGGTAAGCACAGAAAAGCAAGTAAATCAAAGGCGGCCGGTGGAGAGAGCTCTCTTGTTCACCATTCCAAGCACACTTTTCTGTTCTCTTCATTTGGTCGCCTCTGTAGTAAATCGGCTAATGTCTTTTGTGCTCACAAACACAAGCCCTTTTGTCAGTCATCTAAGTGACTGTCATTTTGTTTCTTCCAGTGTACAATCCCTGCATCCTTCTGCTTAACATAAAGTGGCGCATAACAAATCTGTTTATTTGTATTTCACATCCGCTTTGACTGGACTTCCGTTACGGTTTTACGGATCTGTTTTTGTAGTCGATTTACCCAAGTTTGAACTGCAGTTTTGTTGAATAGTTTTTGGCTTTGGCAATTTGTTTTTAGTGGCGCATTTGGGGCACAGTCAAGTGCCATTTATCTAAGCACTTTGATGGACCCAAATGGAAATCTAATTGGACGCGATGACCGAAAGGAGTGTATTAGTTGACAATCAACCTGGCGCCTGCCGGTTGTGGTCCCACCCAATCCACCAATTCAAGGGGTAATCTTATCACTAACTAAGCTCTTATCACAAACCAAATAACACACCAAACAGGCGGCTCCATGGGTGGAGCTCTCACTCGAGATCCCGATAAGATCTCTGACGTGTGCGATTGTCATTGGCTGTTTTTTTTTTGGTGGGACTTACCGTTAAGTGCTGAAACAGCCACGCTCTCAATATGTTGGTTGCTACTTTTGGGAAAATGCCACGTTTCTTTTGGTTCTTTTTGCCGCTCGCATCGTCGTCCTCCTCGCCGGTGCCCTCACCGCTGCCTATGCTGGCATTGCTGGCATCACCTGCAATAGATAGAGACAAAGAGACAGAGAGGGGGAATCAGTTTCCAGTTTAGTTGCTGGCCTATGTCAATGTTGCCAGAGAGCTCTCCCACACCCACTTGGCCCCCGTCCCTGGGCCAACTTTTATGTTTGCTCATTTCGCCCAGTTGTTGTTCTGGTTTATGGCTGTTTGTCAAGTGAGCATAAAATTACTTCACTAGACTCGACTCTGCTGGGATCTGTGGGATGTGGGGGGCATAATCATAATCATATGGATGACATTGTTTGTGGCTGCCGTTTAAGACACTGCAGGTCAGTAGTTGGCTTGGCTGGGCTGGGCTTGGCTTGGCTTTGTTTATAAACAAAATTAATATTTGTCAAACGCAGGCTGCTGCTGTGGCTGCCGCTTTTGGTAATGTTCATGCATAATTTTCGGTTAATTTAAATTTTCCAGGCTTTTATCTTTTGTTTGCCCACCACTTCCTTTGGCTCCCTCCCCAATTCTTCGGATTTTGTATATTTTTGTTTAATATTAAGTATGTTATTTGTGTGTTTACTTAAAGTTTTAGTTACACTTAAGTAACTCGAATGCCTTTCGGCCTGCCATACAAACAGGAAGCCCAAATGGCTGAGCACATGCAAACAAAATAAAACAGGGCCCCGGAACGGAACCCACTGCCTCCCTAATATTGCATAATTTCACGCTCCGCCCCCGCCGCCGCCCGCCCTTTAATCCGTGTGCCAAAACAAATATTTCTCAACACCAAACATAGTGCGTCTGTGGAAGCCATGAGTTCCTCCTTGAGTGCTTCATAAATTTTCCATGCTTTATCTTTTGCACAACACCTTTGGCATTTGCTTTCGCTTCACCTTCACTCGCCAGCGTTTGGCAGTGGCTGCTTTTCATTAATTTTTCAGTTAACTCATTCATTAATTTTGTTGGGAAAAACTCATAGACACACACACACACACAGACACAGGTGAATTCAGGGTGCCAGACTTCACGCCATTTTGCGTAAACCGGAAGTTCGTTTTGATTAATTTAGTCGCCGATGGAGACGTTTGTTGAGTGGTCAGACCAACCAGCCAGCCGTGCGGTTGATTTTCTAAACATACCATAAAAAAAACAACAATAACAAAAGCTGATGGAAAAACCAAACAAAAGGGAAGAAGAGACAGTTCGAAGTTTGAATGCCCTAACTGGTTCAGAACCGAATCTTTAGATTTTCCAAAGTCCTTTCAAATTTTCTAAAAACCCAAACTCGAAAATAAACGCAAATGTACCTTGTATTAAAAATTGTTCTTAATTTTCAAATTGTTAGAAAATCCTCTACCAAGTTTAATGGAAACTTATTAACATTTTACAATTTTTTAAAAGACTTGTAATGTCGTTAGACTCTAATATCTAAAAGAATTATGTTGGTTAATCTTTAAGATCTTTATGATCTTAGTATTTTAATTTCTTTTTTTTTCAAATAAGGCAAAATGGTTTAGATCTATATATATAATCGTTCAAAAATTAGAAAAACATTTGCCAATTCCGATTTGGCCATTATCGATCTTGAAAACGAAAAGAAAAACATGGGAAAACCCTAAAGCATTCCTCTAATCTAAACCATTCACTAAAAAATTTCCCATAACTTTCGATTTTATTCAAGAACGAAACTTATCCGATCGCTTTTACGTAGGTGGGAAGTGACGCCAAGTTTCATATCTATAGGTAGCATGGAAGAAAATTCCCAGCTTGTTTCCCTTTATTGGCTTTAATCAACTTTGGCTGGAATTTTAGGTAACTTTTCTTTCTAATCGATTAGTGTGACCCAATTCTAGTTAATTTAAGAATACCAAAAACTTCAAATTTCGGCGTAATATGTTCTTAAGTCTGGTCACACTAGACTTATATTTCACGTAAGTTAAATTACAAATACAACTACTTTTATGTAAGGAACAATTGCAACGGAAAATACTGAAAATAATGAAAACTCAAGAAACGAAAAAATGGAAACCCTATTGAACGATAATACGACATACAAGACTCAAAAATTAGCACGAAAAAATAACACTATAGTCAACATAGTGTGTATAACAAAACTTTATTAACACAAAACTCAAAAAAAAAACTATACTGTTCTGTAGAAAACGCACCAAGGATCTGTGGAATACCGAAAATACACAAGGAAAACACACCTATCAGACCTATCGCAGCGTCCACAAAACGTCCCATGTTATAGGCTAGCCAAACATATTGGAAGCATTCTCGCAAAAATCACCTCAGAAAAATACAACATCCAAAACTATACGGAATTAAAAACCAAGCTTTAAAGCACTGTCCGAAAATGTGATATTGGTATCCTTTGATAGCGTCTGAAAGAATAATAAGTTTCCACTCAAACCAGCCAATAAGCCAAAAAGTAAACACAGTTCGAAACATAACAAGAACAGCATATACCTTGAGTGATGAACGTTTCAAACCAGCAACATAATTCCCACACTGCTGTCCAGAACACCTGATTGACAAACTTATTACAGAAGGCAAACATACAAACATAACCAAATCAAACACACAAGCAACCCTGCAAACATTTTGTCGGGTTTTTTATCTCCCTCAAAAAGTGAGTTTGGCGATAGTTTGAGATGAGAGTCTGAAGATAGTTTGGCGATTTACAAAAACAAAACACATAAGTTATCGCATTTTGAACATAAAAAGAATAAATTGGCGATATGTGGCATCAATTTCTATTGAGAGCTTGAGAATTACAAGCAAGCATTGAGGGGTGAATGCTTTCAAATAGATTCCATACAAGTAACCCTTTAGTTGCCTCGTCTTAGACGCACAGCGTGGCGCAGTCGTCTAAAACGTCAGTCCCATCGTGTTTTCAGTCCAAGGGAACCGAGTTCGAATCCCCTCTGAGTAAGTAAAAGTCTTTCATGTAATATGCAAATATAAGTTTGTTTAATTCGTTGTTTATCGGAACAGGCAAGCAGGGGATAGGGTTGAAATTTTTTGTGTGGATCGCTTACTTATCCTGAGAAGATACTTTTCGTATCTCCCAGAAGAAACGCTTTCTCTCCTTCAAAAAGTGTCGCAGAGTAGAACATTTCCCGAAGGGAGATGAGAATGCGATTAATATGCGATATCGTTAGAGTGAAGCGACACCTACTGGAAGAATCGCACTCTTATCTTCTGCGATAGCAATGAAAAGCAATGCATCAGCGTGCCATATGTTGACGGTTTAACAAAAAAACAAACTATCGCGAAAATAATGCCAAAAGACACTAACAACTAAAATACGAGTACAAGACGATTATTTAAGAACACCAAAGATAAAATTGGCAAACAACAACAACAGAACGTCATATCTGAACTAAAATGCGCTGGAAGAGAGGGAGAGAACTGCTATGGTGTGTACATGGGAACGACAAAGAGAGCACTCTCAACGAGAAACAAAAAACCACAACAGCACTAGCACAACACTTAGCAGAGACGGGACACACAGCTGACTTTGGCAATGTGACACAGAGAGAAGAGAGCGATCACGGATGACACTAGAAAGCCAGAGATAAAGGCAAAAGCTCAATAAATTTCATGAAAGACCTGCAGAAAACTAATTTTATTTAGGCGACAAGATGAAGAGGAAATACTTAAAAATTTCATAAATAGACGACGGATAGCACCAGAAGGATGGAAAGCGGCAATATTAGGGTTAACGTCCAGAACAACCCATACAAAGTAACTTAAGAAACTATTTTTTAAACCACTCCCAGTGTTGTTTACAATAATTGTAATATTTAATTACAAAATAATTGAAATTATAAAGGTAATTTAATTTTGAAATGGTAATCTGATTGACAAGTTTACAAGAACTATTGTCATAAATTCAACTTCCAATCTGATGCTTTGTTTTTTCAACTTTTTTTTTAATTTTTTTTAAATTAAATTTTGACGGACAAGTGTGTACAATCATTTGAAAGTCAAAACGGTGGGCTTTGTCAATAATGAAAAGTAATTCCTAATTACAATTTTTTTAATAATCCTAATTGTAACTTTAAGCCGCGACACTTTCACAAAGTCCTTTAAAACTTAATTATTTGTACAATTACTTCGGTAATTGAACCAGTAAAATGTAATTATTAAGTAATTACGCTTGAAATGTTTAATAATTTCTAAGTCTAACAAACTTCATCATAAAATCAGTAAGCTCCAAACCGGAAAAACACAAAAAAAAAAAAAAACGCAGTGCCTTAAAAGTTGTAAAATTAATTTACCAGAAACTCTCAAAACATAAACAAAAGAACTTCCCAAATAAACACACACACAATCACTTGTTGGAACCTTTCTAGCGCCTGTTACTCCCACCCACGCTCCTCCCCTCCCCTCCCCTCCCCACTCCCCTCTCTCTTATCCATTCAATGCCTTTGCATAATTTAGCAATTATGGAAATGCGTCAATGTGGAACTGTTGTGTAGGTTCTTCCTCTGACCAGTCAAAGATTTCGTTGTTTCTTGTTGTTGTGCTGAAGACAAAGTCCATTATGGAGGCCAGTTGAGTCTCTTCAAGCTTATCGAATGCAGCGAGCTGCACTTTAGCCGGAGCGCATTGAGCAACTAGCTGCTGGCACTTAACAACTTCATTAAAAGTTGTTTATGATCCTCGAAATTGATTATTCCACTCATACGTAAAGCGTCCCCAGACGAGACCCGAAGAGGCACAGGGTGGCCAGGGAATGGCGGAGGAGCGCGGGCACTCAAATCGCGTCGGGCGCGCGCTTAAGAAAACATGAAATTGATTAATGCATTTGGCTGCAAGATGGGCAACAGAAGGAGGAGCAGGCCCAATGCTGCTGATATGTAAATTCCTTCAAGTGGATTGCACTTTACGCCGACGACTTTCAACTCTCGATTCGGTTTGTTTGTGGTGTGTGTGTGTGTGTGTGCGAGTGTGCTCTCATTTCCGACCAGGGGCCAGGGATCTGGCAAACCAAAACACAATTAATCTTGGGCAAGAGCCACATCTTCCCTCTGCTTATTATTGTTATAATAACGATGTGCAAAAGCACTTGTGCCACTTGAGCGGGGCACTCGTGTAACACAGATTAGGAGCCGGAGCTGGAGCTGGAGCTGGGGCGGCTCATCTCTTGGAGCTTTCCAAAGTGCTTTTCGCTGTAGCCAGCAGCCAGCGAGACGATAATTTTTAATTGAATTGTTAAGCGCAGCGCAAAACTTAATTAATTTTCACTATAAGTTTGTCGACTTTATGGAACCCAACCCATCCGCACGGTCCGTCCAATAAGTTTGTGTTGGGCAAATAAATTTGATGCCTGTGCAATTTTCGTTGCCATTTTTGTGGGTGGCTACTTTGGGTGGCCTGTGTAACAAGCATTTTTATTTATTATTGGCTTAAAGGACGAAGGATGCAGGAGCCAAAGACGCAGACAGACAGACAGCCGAGTATGTGTGTGTTGTTATTATTGCAAGCAAACCCCCTGCAAAAAAAAAAAAAAAAAAAATAGTTGCTACTGTAGCTCCCTTTCAATGGCTGGTTGGTTGGTTGGTTGGTTGCTTGCCCTGCTTCTTGCCACATTCTTTTTTTCTACAATTGCGCAAAATTCCAATTTGCAGTAAATTTTGCGATTTTTCCTTTATACGGACATACAAAACATTTTTAGTTTCCTGCTGGCACACACACACACACACAATTACAGAGTAAAGCCCAGCCACCACCTACGCCCCTAGACCAAAACCGAAAAAGGAATTGAAGGACTTCAAGCAGCTGCACCATTTTATTTGCTGAGCCAAGCAAGCGCATTTGTGTGTATAAATAATGTTTTCGCCAAAAGTCTAATTTGGAAGAAAAATATTTAAATCTAAATAAGCTCACTAACAACCAATACCAACGCAAGTTTATGTATCTCAAGCTAACCACACGCATCTAGTCTAGCCAAAGCTAATCTAAACTAATGTTATGTAACTTAAGTAGAGATAAGTTTAACTCTTCACTCATAGTTAAATCATATTTAGTTTACAAATATATCGATAAGTATTTTGGGATTAAGGGATTTTAAGATAGAAACTACGGTCACACTGTATATAGAATGATCGAGAAAAGAAGACGGATGAGAAGAAAAGAGACAGAGAGACGAATGAAAAAACGCTTTATATAAATGAACAGAAAACCCGTATGGACATTGTTTATAGTAAAACGAGTGTATATAGAAAACCGTGGAAATAGTATGCAAATAAAATCGCGAAAAACCCGAGAAAAACACCTTTTTACAATATCTTAGGTCTGAATGAAATTTGAATCAATACTAAAACTAAACAAGCAAAGATCATACACAGAGGGAAAAAAAACCGAGAGCATTGGTTTCCAAATGAGCACAAATGTTACCAAAAACAATGCATGAACGAGTTTTCCCAAATGTAGTGAAAGTTTCTCACTTCAAGAACAATTTTTTGAGAACGCAAAAACTGATATTGTTCAATTTTTGAGAACATATATGGTTCAGTTTTCAAGAATATTTTAAACTCAACTGGGAAAAAATTTGATTAAACTTGGTCCAGGTGTGGGCGGATTCTTCACATTTGGGTGGAATAGGGAACGAGAACATATGAACCTCCTTTGATTGGAAGTTAAGGGGAGACAAGACTTCTAGCTATGCGTGCCTGCTGCTTCTCCCTCCACTCATATATTGCATAGGAATCAAAAACATTGCTTCAACGACCCACTTCACTCGTTTCATTTAAGTTTTTCAGAAAAACACAGAAAAATTTGTTCGGGCTTGACTGAGAATTGAACCCGGTACCTTATGCACTTAACGTATAGAATGAAGCGCCTGCACATTCAGCCGTTGTACAGTTTTGCAGATTCACATCTAGAGGGCTACTTGTGCTTTCTTGAGCTGACAAGAGAGAGATCAAAAAAAGAGCCAACTCGCTCTCACTCTCTTGTATATCTCTCTGTTGAAAACCGGGTTTGTTGTTGTTTATAGCAAATATTATCCGATAGAGAAGAACTTTACTTATTCCAGGAACATTTGGAACATTTGTTCTCAAGAATTTTGTTCTTATTTTAAGTTGAAGGCTACATTAAGTTTTTGTCTAAAGAACTTAAAATTAACCTAATCTTTTCTTAACCAAAAATCAACCACTTATAACTTCTCTGAACGAGATATTATATTTTGTTTATTTTAGTATTAAGTTTACAGACCAAAGACCTCTTTTAATCGACTGATTTCTATTTAAAAATTTTGCGGTAATTTTTGCGTGCCATAAACAACCATCACAATGTTTTTTATTATAGATCGCAAATAAAATAATTTAATGTATGACCATCGCTTTTAGCATCATTGCCCTGTGAAGCACATTGATCTTTTGCTTAAAGAAAACACTTTATCCCCATGATTTATTCATGGTTTCGGCAAATGTTCATGGGTGGATTCCAAAATTAGTCTGCAACAGAGCACGTAACCATCAACACATATATTTTAACTCAGCTCATTACACTTCAAAGACAGAAAAAAGGAAGTAAAGCCAGTCTCATAAGCAGACTGTCAAGGGTCATCATTTGTGCTCTTCTTGATGTATTCTTTCTTTTATTGATGTGGTGTAGCGAGAGGAGAGAGGAGGAAGCAGGCAATGCTATCGCTGAGACTGATCGACTTAGCCACAAAAAAAACAACGTATTTAAAGCTTACTTCTTAAACATGTGCAAAAAGAAACAGAGTAGAAAAAATGAAATTTTCTTCTCTCATGACAAAAAAAATTGAAGTGGTTTCTCAACCTCTATTGAAAATATGGGGCAAAGCACGCGAAAGTGTTGAGCGAGTGTTCTGACCTTCTTTTAAGGGAATTCCCAAACGATTATGGCAGCTCCGGCATGGAGTAAGAGTCGTTGGTGCCAGTACATTAGGCGAAAGTCACTGATGATTTGGTAGAGAAACCAATGAAACAGCTAGCCTCCTTTGTGTTGTTTTGTGTTCCTGCTTTTTGAAGTTATGTGCAAACATAACGAGGTTTGATTATCATAAAGGTCGTTAAAGCACACACATTAAGCAGTTAAATATTTTTGATTTACTTATAAAACTAAGGTGACCAGAGCCAGCTTAGGGCGGCGTAGATACCAATACAAATAAAGAAAATATTTCCGAAGCAACTACAAGAAATAGCAAGAGAAACCCGAATATTTCTCGTTGCTGTCTGATGATCGTCGCCAACAACAAAATCTATGGTGAATACATACTAAGGAAAGAAAGAGAAGACAGAATACATACAAAGTTGTTTTTGCAATTTATTTTGGTTTGTGCTATGCCCGCGGCTATAGCTATGCGCAAAACAACAACGAATGCGCACTGTGCGTATATTCCGTGGGCATCCTTGTTATAAAATATTTTCACAGTTTAACCTATAGTTTGGTTTTCAAACTATGATAAATAAATTGTTTCCTTCCCTCTCAAAAAACGCACAAATAATTTCATCATTAAAACTTTTCTCTGTTAACGTTTACACAGGTTTTTATTCTTCAAATTAATTATAAATTGCATAAATTTCAATAACAAAATGCACTTTTCGAATTTGTAGGAAAAACAAACAAATTGCTTTTCAAATACACAAAAAAATAAAGACAACAACTTTTTCCCTCAAAGATGCAAAACGAAATACTTGACTGAGAGCTGGGGAGGGGGAGGCAGCAGTCAGCTAGCAGTTTTCAATTAGTTTTTAAATAAACTTTTTTTTCCCCCGAAACGCCCAACTTTCCATTTTCACATTGGCTGTTGCATGGGTATGTGTGAAATTTCAATTTGAAATTGTTTTTGCGCCTTCGTCTTTTGGGGGCATTTTGTTTATACAAATCCATGCCAATCGTCTGTCAATCATTTTCGCCCCCCTGAGCAACATGGAACATGGCGGAAGTCTGCTTAAGCTCAGCGTCTCTCATGGACACTCGAGTGCACACACACACACACAGGAGAAGAATAGGCTGGCCAACTAATTGAGTTCTGCTTGAAATGATAATAAACAGGCAGCCAGCAACAACAACAACAATTGACTATGGCTTCTACGTGCACATTGCGACTTCTGTTGGCAACTTGAGGCCTTTAATTGAATTCAAAACATGTCAAAAGAAATCAGCAAACGCCCTGGGTGGCATTCAGCTCCTTCAGCGTTTGGACCATACTTGTGATGTTCAGTGGTTTGTCACACACGGCCAACAGAGCACCAAAGAAGAGCTTCAGCTGCAGCTTGGCAAACACTCGAGCGCCATGCCCTCAAGTGTAGGCAAAGAAGCTGTGCTTGGAGCACTTGAGTAAATCTCAGAAGCACCAACAGCAGCAGCAGCAGCCGCACCAAAGCTGGTAAAAGGGCGTCATCATCCTCATTGTTGTTGTTGTTGTTGTTGTGTACTCAGTTCAAGTGGGTGGCTGGCTGAACAACAAACACTTGAGCCACCAACTGAATCCCCAAGTGAGACCTCCAAAGGTGTCCGCTTATTAGCCTTAACATCACCTTTGATTTATCTGCCTGCAATCATTGTATATGAAAACTTTATGGAATACTTAATATTATTAACCAAAGTGATAAACATCTGCCATTAATTTTCCCGATTTTTTATGCATTTTAGAGCATTGTTTGCATTTGACATTAACGTAGTCAAATGGCTGTTACTTTTATATGATCCGCGAATTAATAAAGCTTAAGTCTGTGTGAGTGTTTGGCATATGACTTAATTAAAAGTTGAAAAATTGCACGGCGCTTAGATAATTTATTGCCAGGTTTTTTTTATATTGTATTTCATTGATGATGTGGGGGCTTATAAAGGGGTAAGAAATGGATTTTGTAGTTGTCACTTAAGATTGATTTTGCTGAAGCTAAAAACTATTGGGTCAATTCTAATGATGATGAATGCGACAATTCGAAATGGAGAAATATTATCGCATCGAAAAGGCTGAGAAATGGCATTGGAAGATGGATTTTGGCTGTTATAATGACGTTTGCTAAACCTAGATTTTATTATGTGGCTACAATTATTAGGATAAGACTTATACTATAGGTTTAAGATTACAAAATCGTTGAATTTGATCCCTTCGGAATTTTTCAAGTTGTTGCCCATAAGCAGCACAACAGAAAGTAACATTTTCCTTTTGTGAAGTATCTTTTAATAAGGGCGGGTCAAATTTGAGTAGATATTCCCTCTATTGAAAGTTAAAATCAAACAAAAAATCAATTTTAAACCCAAAAACATTTGGAATAATAAAGGAATCTCTCTTATTTAAGCCGTGTATCTAGCACTAAGCCCAAAATCAATTGTTTCATTATTAATTCGATATGAATTGTCTCAAATTGAAACATAACCAGAATCAGAGAGATTTCATTTTCTTATCTAGTTAGAACACCAGCTGTTCGGTCAAGCCCGACTATAATATACTCTGTACCTTTAGTAGGAGCTGAATGCAGTGCTGCTGCTGCGCTCATCTCTAAGTGTTTCTCTCTCTCTCTAAGATTTTGCGGCGTTGGTTATGGATGGGTGGGAGGGGGTGGCGGGGGGCGATTCACTTATTTGCTTATAACTTGAGAACCGCTCATCCGATCTTTATCTTTTTTGGGCAAATCGATACATATTGCTAATGACTAACTATCTCTAAAAGATACATATCATCTATCTACAAAACTGTGGGAGATATGAGGTTTTTTCAAAATTGCAGAGGCGGGAGGGGGCGTGGCAAAAATTAAAAATAAACATAATCTGCCTGCAAGTATAAGAAACATTTGTCCCATACAAGGCAAACCTCTAACTCTTACCATCTCTGAGATCTGTTTGTTCATACGGACGGAAGGACAGACGGACGGACGGACAGACGGACAGACGAATATGGCTCGGCTGTTTATGCTGATCAAGACCCTGTTACATACTTTTACACAAACTTCGGTACAGAGTATAAAAACAGGACTGAATCTCTCGCCAAAAGATTTTCCTTTCTTTAGTTATAGCTTAACTTGATGTTTGATGGGAAGTTTGAAACCAACCAAAAGAAATTTCTGTGGCTCCTAAGAATTAGAATTTGGTTGGAGGAGGTTTCTGTGGCACCCCCGAATAAGACACTTTCTGATCTGATTTTTTCTGTAAGCTCTAAATTTATAAACAGAACTTTCCCACCTTTGTAAAACAACTGTTTTACATCCGAAAACTTCTTGTCCCTAAGCAAAATTGGTTTTGTTGGTGTGAAAGAAATACTGCAAACTATAAAAGACCTCAAAATGATGATGGATCACCAATCGGGCAACGCCATAAAATGGCAACAAGTCAATAAGTACAGCAACAGACATTGCAGTCTGCCAGACTCAAAGTCAATAGCAATTTTTGTAGTCATTTCTTTAAACTCTCAACTCTTCTTCCCAGGCTCCAGAGAGCAGAGACCCAACAACAGCAACAAGCACAAAAACAGTTTGAGGTATTAACACAAAAGCCGCTTTGGCTTTTGGGCTTTGCCCTGGCCAGCATATATAGATATATTGTAAATGCATGTGCAATATACACACAGACACACACACACACACTTTTATGGAGGATTTGTGTGATCCGCTGCAATATTTTGAGCCGGCTGCGGCAACGGGGCATCATCGTCGCGTCGGCTGTTGTTGCATTGTTTTGCCGGCCAAAAAAAAAAAAACAAAATAATAAAAAAAGAAAAATAATAATAATAATGTTGCAAAAGCTTGTAGCTGCTTTGCTGCGGGATGCTGCAACATGTTCATGCCTCATTATTTTTATACGGATTTTTGCGGTTCGTTGAGATGGCAAGCCTTGGACTTTCGGCTTCGGTTCTCAGGCTGCCAGCGCCAAAAAAAAAAGCTACAAAAAATGCACTGCGGAAATCGGCCAAAAAACAACTCAAAAGTTTATTAAAATTCCAAGCAACAAAGCCAACACATGTTTTCACGCCTACCCGGCAAAAAAAAAAAAAGCAACCGCCTTATATGCAGATTAGCCATATGTAGCACTCGTTGTTTGCCTTTCCCCCTCCCTCTCCCCTTCTCTCTCTCTCGGCTTATGCAAAATCATATTATTCAAATTCAATTATTGTCAATTTTATTTATTATTAATGCGCATAATTGTCAAATTTGGCAAATTTATGAACGCCGTTAAAGAAATATATTTGTATATACATACAATGTCATCCACAGCCAGTGACTGACTGAGTGAGTGAGTGACTCGGGCAGTCTCCACCTCCTCCTCTGGCCCGGCTCACGAGTTTATGCAAATCCACACACCGTCGTGGTTTGTGTGTGCTTTGCGCTCAATCCTCACACGAATTTATGAGACATGTTGAAATGCATCTCACCTTGATTATGTGGATGTGGATGCGACTGGAGCCACCAGAGACGACACCACCATTGGCTGAGGTTTTGTCTTTGCCCCGCACACACACACACACACATATGGTGAGGTGCCTCGCACCAGCTTGAAGATGAATGGGCAACGCGTTTAATTTGTTTTTGGGTGTTCTCCCTGTCTCAGTGTGAGGTGTCAAGCCTGGGCAGGGGGGAAATGCATGCATACATAATTCTTAGACAGTCGCGCATTGACACATCATAATGAAGTCCAACCAGGTAGAGTTAGCTCTACGTTTGACTTAATATAGAGAAAGAATATTGAACGAACAGTTTGAGAAAAACTAAAAATGAAAATTGAGAAATTTCGGAAAATTCAATTACAAAAATGTTTGAAAATTTCCATTTGACTTCGAAACAATAGGATAAATATTACTCTAATTTTTGGTGTAATTCAAAATAAATATATAAATATTTAAGCATGATAAAATCTTGTATGAAAATTGTAGTAAAAGCTTAACAATTGAAATATCAAATTGATAACAGCTAGTATCAAAATGATACAAGTAAAATTCTATTTGATATCCTCGAAATATGTTAACGGAGAGAGCGAAATGCTAGCCCCAAATATATGACAAAAAGTTGTGTTCCTTAAAGGAAAGCCGAAAAGTATGCAACCTTTCAAAAAATAAAAATATAAATATATACATATACTAGCTGAACCCAACGCGCCATTGTCCGCGTCCAGGATATTAAGAAATTGTGATGTTTCCCGTCCATCCCGTCCTAAAGGACCCAACGAAATTTACTAGGCGCTCCCAATTATCTAGTCCCTGCCAGTCAAGTGGATGCTGAACACATACCTCTCCCGCACGACCATATAGTCAATTTTGGGTCTGGCGATATTATACGAAGAATGTGGACTTCAGAGCAGCATCAGAACTCTTCAATTATAATTCAATTCAAATTGGCTTTACCGTTTTTTCGCACACCCCTCTTTCACCACCCTCCTTTCCATCTTCCACCGCTCTACACTCTTTCCCCTCCCCCCCTTATTCTAACACATGAAGCAGCAATATTATCTCATGCTCACTCTCTCTCGCACTCTTAGCAAAACATCTTATCATGTTATGTGCTCCATATACTTTTCTTTGGCGTTTTTACCTATTTCGCGGTGAATTTTCCAAATTTTCTTTCTTAGTGCGCACCTGCATAACTAAACGAAGGTCTATGCCAAATCGTAGATCTGTAGGATAAACAGTTTTGGCTGTGGGTTGATAATATGTCAGTCTGTCAGTCAGTCGGGCCTACACATTCATAAGTATAGATAAATATAATAAAAGAAAAAGCATCATAATGATTCCCAACCAGGCAGAGTTAAATCTACTTTTTGTTTCATATACGGGGGTGCCACAGAAATCTCTCGAAAAAATCGTCGGTGCCACAGAACTTCCAGAGATTTCATTTTCTAATTAGAAAATTAAGTTGGAACACCAGATGTTCTAATTGATGTTCCATCTCTAAAAACAGGGCTGAATCTCTCGCCAAATTGAAGAAATTCTAAAATATTCCATCACAAAAATAATTGAAAATATCCAATCGACCAAAGTCGGGAAATAGTATTTTTCCGTTTTTGTATATATTTTATTATAACAACTATTTCACAAATTTTTGTGACCTTTTCGCTGATGCAAATCTTTTAGCTGAAACTGGAGGCTATGCATATATGTATTTGTATGAAAAGAAACAGGACAATACAAACAGTTCAGTATTTTTAATCGTACAGCTTTTCAGCGCGCTCTAGGTCAAAAAGTTATGATTTTGTGGTGTGCGTCACCACAAAGGAGGCTGGTTGACTGTAGCTATTAGCTATTTCATGAATTTCCTCAATTCAATCTTCAGCAGTCTTTGCCTATCTACAATGAGCTGGCATGACAGTATTGCTATGACCGCTTGGGAATCACAAAGGCAGGCTTGTAGCAAAAACTAACATCAGCAGCAATCGCCAAGTCACAAAACAGTTTAATGACATCAATCATTATGAAATTTTCTGAGCTTAAAACTTTTCCAAAATAACGAATATGTAGCTAGAAGGTGGTCAGAGAACTCGACAAAGTTAAGTAAAGCAAGTAAGCGTAGAACATTCATTTTCTGTATTTTGTCTTCGCTAAGAAATCGGAAGGACTTAGTGATCTTACGATCTATCTTTCTTTAGTAGTAATAGTATTAGCCCTTCAGTACGGCTGGTGGCGATAGCTACTTACTCTACTTACTGGTGGCGATCGCTACCTAATCGCTTTACAACTGTACCAACCACAGTACCCTTTGTAAACGTCGCGACACGATGCACACACAGAATGTTAGGAAGACGAAGATCTGCCGAATGTTGGTTCTGTTTTTACGCTTGTTACTAACAGTTTTCGGTACTTTATCCACTACTTGCAAGTAAAGCGAGAAGGTGAGCGATTGGTTATACCCTAGGACACGCCGTGCAAAAAGTAAGTACTGAAATGCATTGCTGATGGGTTGGGCTGTAATTAACTGTGGTGACTAGTAAGAACCGAATTCAACATCCGTGCGCTAGTGTAGCGTACAAAAGGGAGGGTAGTACATTTTCTATAACTTGCTATCTATCAATAAGTTAATGGTTTATTCACCGCCTGTTGACAATTCCAAAAGAAGAAGAATAATTTCAAGGATCAAAAGTTACTAAAATATTGACTACACCACAGATCTGCCCCGCTAGTCCCGAGGTAGTGGATCTTTCATTAAGAAGTCGGCACTCCGTGACTTCGGTTGTGATTAAAAATTACCTTTTAAACGACCTTTTCCGATATTGTTGAGGATCATGGATGTATGACGCTAAGGTCCTTCAAGTTCCTCTGAGATTAATCTACACTGGAAGTGCAGGAATCGTATCTCCATTAAATGGGACAATTTCCTAAAAATTCTTCGACTGCATTTAAGATTTAGTGTTTCTGTTCCGGCTTTGATTTTAGATCCCTAGCATGTCCACAAAGTGGTTGACCTGCGCCAGGCTGTGAGACAGATTCTTATATATTAGCCTTACATTAGATTGAGACGCCTTTTGAATAAACTGCTCCCGTGAATTTTCCCAGGTTTTACTAAGTATTTGATAAAACTTTTCACTCCATGAAGCATTATTTTCTAAATTTAGTTAGAGAGGATTAAAATTAACTTATAGATCAATTCCTTGAATCAATGGCTCTCGTACTCAAAAGTACGGTAAGAGTGAAAATTCTTGATCTAAAATTCTTGATGCAAGAGTTAATTTTTGATCCCTACATTCTTCATTCAACGCTATTCTCTCAAAGTTTGCTTCCCCTCACTCCCCTAGCCTATAAGAACCAAATTAAGAAAGAATTTAGATCAGTTCCAAGAGCGAAATGCTTGAAAATTCAAGAACGAATAAATTTCGTTCTCAAATTATTCGTTTTAGTTTTCTTTTAATGTATCTGCAATTTTGTGACATTGACTCGAAATAGCCCATACAATGACTTGTTATATGTGGGACTAGCTTTGTTAGCTCTGAACAGGCCTTAAATGCTTTTATCTATTTTTCTCGTGTATTGCTCAATCCTCAACATAAAATTAAGCAATTCATAAGCATGTAATTTCATTTAGTAAAACAACAAAAAAAAAAAATAAGAAAAGAAGTTTCACCAAACAAGAAAAAAATGAATGTCTGCAGTTGATTTTTGACATCCAAATTGCAGCGCAGACAGCGAGCCAAAGTCAAGGCGGAGACCTGAAGATTTGGGGGCTGCTGCTGCTGTGTATATAAATTTTTTTTAATAACACACTGAAAATGCTTTTTTAACAGCATGAAAATTATAACGCATCAGTCACGAAACACGAAGACAACGACGTCTGTTGCCTCACCTCGCCTCTGTCTGCATGTGAAAATCTTTCAACACACAGAAAAGTGCAAAACGTTTTCCTCTCTTTCGCTCAAATGGCCACACTTGTCGGCCATGTTGGAGGGGAAAAATGAGACACACAAAAAATGTTTGTGTAACAACAAAATGGTTTATTAAGAAAGGAAATGAGGAGGTACAAAAAAAAAAAAAAAACAGCAAGAATATCTAGAAAATTTCAGTTTTATAATATGCAAATTACAGTTAATAACACGAAGCGGCCGCAGCGGCATAAATTATCTCACAGGCCGCTCGAGTGGCTTGAACAAAAATCAATGACCTGCCTAGTTATACGAGACGTTGACTTTGACTTGGAGGCTGCTCAGCAACTGTCTAATAATAATGAAATATTTCCAGTCAGCCGCAAAAGGTCTGTTGTTGTTCTTATTCATGTTTCTCGATGCGGCCATACTAATTTCAAATTTAAATCTGGCGCTGTGACCTTTCATGCCTACCAACCATATCGAGATGTACGAGTGTGTATCTACAGTTGTGTGTATTTTTTTTCTTAATTTCGAAAGCGTATTAAATTACACACACACACACACACACCCGCACCCATTCCCATCCCAGTCACAAAAGTTGAAACAAGAATTTCAAGTATGTTTAACCCAAAACATCCATGGAGAGCTCGTTCTGGGGTTCTTCTCTGGTCGGGGCATGGCTTAAAGTATTTCACAGGAAATCTTCGGAAACGAAACCCCCGGCCCAACAATATGTTCTACACATTTCTTTCGTCTGCCTCTTCTTGTTTTCAGGCTGTGTGAGAAATCGAAATCCCAAAAACTAAATCCTATAATGCCTTAAAGGGGCAGAGACCCAACGCCGCCGCCGCCGCCGCACACACTCACGCACGGCTACATTTTGAAATGTGTGTTTCGGATTGGTATTTTGGTTTTCTTTTTTGTTTCATCCTACCCCTACCCCCACCCCTACCCCTAACCGATCCCCTCCACAGGCCAGAGCGTGCGCACAGTCTATAATAATGATAAGATGGCTCTTAATCAGAAAATTTATATGTTGTTGTTGCCGTTGCTGTTGGGTCGAGTCGAACTGATGATGGGTTATGCTCGTTTATAATTATAGGTCCTGTCATTTGCTAAATGAAAGTCAGTGAGTCTCGAACTATACAATTTCCAGCCGGCCATTTTGTGGGGCGTGTGGAGATTTGCCATTGGCAGACTTACCGCTTGCACTCGTTCCAAAATTGTCTGCAAAGAGAGAAAGAAAAGAAAAGTCATCAAATTAGTTCACAAACACAATTCGCTCGGCATTCCCAAAAACTAAACATAAATCTTGTCGTATTTGAAACTCTAAAACCGCAAATGGTTGTTTTGTGTTGTTTCGTTTGCTCTAAAAATATGATATATATTCACACACTCTCGCACAGATAGACCGTGGGGCATGCCGCTAGCTGCGAGGGATGGGGCAATCAATCAAACGTACAAAAAAAAAAAAAAAAAAAACCTCCTCTGGAATCAACGCAAAGTGTGAACCAAACATATTTGGAGCAAATCAAATGCAGCAGCCTCAGTCAAAGTAAAGAAAAAAGCCAACGTTGGCTTTAAAGCCTTGGATATAAATTTTGAAGAGCTGAACATAAATTGTTTTGTTTTTGGGCATTTTCGCACGCAAATCATTTTATTTTTTTTTAGTCTTTTTTTGTTAGGGGCTTTAAGGTATTATGCAAATTTTTATTAATCGAAGAAAAAAGAAAAAATCGTACAAAAAATAATTTCATACACATTTAAAGGTCGTTTAATTTGGATACAAATTGGTGTTACACTTTTTGAAATTTGAGCAGTACAACTGCTTTTGTAAAGCACACCACACAAGGCAATGACTTGATTTTCTTCATCTCTTTCTTGAGATTGTTGTTGTTTGACAAATGACTCACTTTATGTGTATTGCTGTTTGAACTGCCCTAAACATTTACCCAACCTGATACTACCTAATATGTCAAAAATTGCTTCAATGACTATATAGATCAGGGGTGCTCATGCCCATTCCGCAAGCCACGCATTCGTGGTTGCTTGACTCAAAAGAATAGCTGGCGCGTATACAGCTGACGCCTACATAAAGCTAAAAACAAATTCATATGCTTGCTCCACTCTAAACTTTCCTAACTAAACTTTTGTTGCTGGCGAGTGCAGTCCTGCAACAACCACATCATATAAGTCTCTTTTCTCTCTCTCTCCTGTGTCTCTCGCAAACTCGAACGCAATAACAAAGTTGCTTAGCGTAGTCCGCGCTCGCCTCGCTTGCAGTGGCCCGAGCGCTTTTCGCTATTCACGGCGGCACACACCCGCAAATTTATTGTACTTGTTCTTGCTTTAAATATATTTTGTGAATTTGTATTTTATTCCACGCGGCCGTAAACTCATTCTGGGTACCCCTATTATAGATAATGCAGACGAAACAAAAACTACAGCTCAAATATGATCTGAAAATTTGCTTCTCTTTGCATTATCAGGGACTTATAAAGGCATGTTCTCAATTCTCAATTCCACTTCCAAGTCAACTTTTCAAAAGTGGAATTGATTCGTTTTCTAGCCACACCAAAACGAAAAAGTATGAAAAGTAAACTTAGTTTTTCTTACTTCTTTGATTAATTTTTGAAATTGGTAGAAAACATTAGCCTTGTTCACCAGCATACATCAAACACCAAAAATCTACCATCAAAAAAGGTAATTGGCTTATGTTGAACGCTTTGATGAAATTTAAAGGTAAAAATGGTATGCCTGAAAGCTATCGTCTTTACTTTAATGAAATTCACAAAAATTAGCAATCATAATTGCACTTCACATTAGTTCACCTCAAAAATCGAACTAGATCCATCGATTTTTTTGTCATCGATTTGTGCTGGTGATCACAGCCATTGATTTGAATTTAAGTCTTAATTGATTTATAACACTAGATGCGAAAGGTTGTGTGTTTTTTGTGTTGTCGACGGGATTTGAAATGGGGGGGTTTCTGTTGCATTGATCGCTATATTTTTTCTTCATTGCTTTTTTGCTCTACACCAGAGTCGGCAACCTATAGCAACTGGGGGCCGAAGTCATGATTGTGTGAATCGGTGAACATTGAATTGGCAAGTAAAACGGCTGTAGTCTGGAAAGAGCTCTCTTGTTCATTAACACAAGCACACTTTTCAGTCCTCTCCATTTGACCGGCACTGCTCTACATCAGAGTTCCCCAACGATAGCCCTGGGGGCACGAACTTACTTGCCAATTCTTACCGAATGCTTGCCGAAGTCAACCTTCATTGTGTGTTAGAGAGAGACACAGTCACGTTTTCGCGCTCTCTGCTTGGGGAACCCTGCTCTACATACATACTAAATTTGTGCGTATGTGAGACGTTCACTCTCGGGCTCACTCTTTCTAGACACGCTCGTGTAGCACTATTTTGTTGTTGCAAAGAGAGCAGAATAAGCTTGTACACTCTCTGTGTCTCAATGTCGCTGCCGCTGAGCAGTATTGAATACACAAAAGATACGGACGTGTCGGAATCTGGCCTAGACCAATATGTGGGCTGAGCACCATACCTTGTTCGGTGCAGCATGAGTGAAACCTAAAAGTCAGCCTCTCTCATTTCCGACTGTTCCATTTTCGATCGTTTCGCTTTGACTTGCGGTTTCTCTCCATTCTTCACGAGACCGGTGGTTTGCAAAAACTAAAAAGAGAGCAATTTCATTTGGAATTGAGAACACGAATGCGAAACCGAAGCGGATTTTCGTTCGTGGAATTGAGAACATAACTGATTTATAGAAATTTCTCTACTTCAGCGATTGTCAACGAGAGCGAGGCCAACAAGAAAGAGTCTATTGAGAAAGCTCCGCGAGCCAAATTAGATCTGACCGCTCCGAAGGCAGCGACTGAAAGCCTCTTTACTCTCTTTTCCTCAGCTTCAGCATGCGTTCGGCACGTGATTGTGTAACAAGCCATTAATGAAATTAAAGAAACTCATTTTCTGGTTGTAAAATATAATTTTTCAGCTTCGTGGTTCGAACCCGCTGAAATTCAACGAACGATAACACTAAGTCTTATATATAAAAAGGCTGATGGCGATTCTAGATTTATTTTCGAATTTAGGTAATAGTCTGAAGTCACAAGGAGCTCAACTAGTCAAATAATGTGTTTGTGAAACGATCAGAGTTACGTTTTAGGAAAAATAAATTCCAAAGGAACCAAAAATCAATCAAAAACTAGTTCGTTGTTCAGCATTACTTTGCCTAATCGAAGCATAACACTCAAAATTCTAATATTCTAAAAATATTGAGAGTTTTTGATTTCAATCGAGATTTTACACTTCTGAGCAGAGGTCGCAAAAATCGATCCCCCCTTTGATTGTGTCAGAAAACAACCACTTTGGAGCGACCAGTTTGAAAAGAAGTAACGAAACAACCTTTAACTACGCTCTTTGCCTCTATTTGGTTGTGAGAGGATAGAAACACATTTTTTGTTTTTTTTTCCTTACAATTCTGTCTCGGACCTTTTGGCAAAATTCACGCATTCAAAAGGTCTTCTTTGTATAACGCTAACAATATGAATGTATGCGACAAACTATTTGGGCTCTCTCCTTCTCTCTCACACTGGCTCGCTCTCTATTTATGCTCAACTCTGTCGCTCTCTTGAGTATGCAACCTTTTCAACTAACAGTTTTACTGTTTGATCTTCGGGAAGCTCGCATCTTATGACCGATTGACTGAATTGGGCCTGGTATGGGGTGGCTCTCACACCGATCAGTGCTACAGCCACTGAACAATGAGCGTGATCGCAAAACACATTTGGTTTCGATTCAGAGTTCTCAAGCTTAGAATCGTTCCAAGCACTGGCCGAGGCAGATGACAATCAAATCCACACAATGATGAAAATGCCCGCCTAAAGCAGTAGACAACCATCTCAGAAAGCTTCAATACGTAAGCAAGCTCGATATTTGGAGAACCTTATCCATATAAGTAAAAGCTTCCCGCAAGTTCTGCAAAAGAAAATTATAAAATTTCCAAAGTGAAGTGGCACAGAAAATACTGCTTTACTGCTGCTGCCACGGTAAGTAGTTTTCATTTCAAACTAAACGAATTCAAGTGTATTATTCTCTCAGTGTTTGATTTCTAAAAATAAAACTGGAAATTGCCTTAAGCCGCCGCATCGTCGTTGTCGTCTCCGTCTCCGTCGTGATATTGATCATTTGGACATCTGGACTTGAGTTCATTTCATTGCAGTTGAAATATTCGCATTGCCATTCCGAAAATAATCTGTTCTTAAGTTGGCTGCTTGATCGTCTTATTCCATTTCAAGCTTTCCCCCCTCCCACCCCGCCCACTGCCCCTTTGTCCGCCGCATCAGCTTCATGCCTTGCCAGTCATTTAGTCACTTTGTAATAACATGGCTAAGAGTATTTTGCGAACTTGGTTTTGAGGTTTGCGCTCTCCACACATCACCTCCACTCAGTCACTGGCCCAGGGACGCGTTCTTGTCATTTAAGTCATCGAACACGCATTGGTACATTGTACATGGTGTCGGTGTCCGGGCTGTTGTCGGCCTGTTGAGTCCAATGTCAGTGTCCTGGAGCGGCCATTGCAATTCCCCCCTCCCCAGCGCCGAACAGTTCATAAATAATCGTCTTAAGTTGATGGCAATGTGCTGACTATGTGGCTGGGTGGCTCCGCAGCTCCTCAGCACTGCGACAGATTAAGCCTGCCGTTGTTGTTTCTTTCTGTCGCGCTGCTGCAGTGGCAAATGCCCGAAAGAAAGCAAAGTAATGAAGAGTTGCTCAAATATTCCAAAAACGTTTCACAATGAATGTCGCCGAGGCAGTGCCTCAATTTTTTCACCGTCCCTGAGGCTCGCCAAAAAACAAACAACTACAGCAAGAGCATTTGTCGTGTCTGATCCCATTTTAATATTCTAGATACTTAAATGAAATACGTGTCTGGCTGGGCCAAACAAACGTTTATTGTTTGTTAATTGATTCTGCTGGAAGTTTGTTGGTTAAAATGCAAAGTGCAACACTTTTCGAAAAGTTTTTTCCGTCGTTTCTGCAGAAGAAGAATTTCGTATGCAAAATTGTGAGCCTTGGCTCTGGGCAAATTAATTTGCAGACAGCGAAGCAGCCTTGAGTCTGCCAACCAGTTGACAATTGTCAAGGACTGTTGCGACAAACTGGCGCTGCTGCCAGGGGCTGGGGTCATTTAACGGTAATTACGAAAGCCGGCTTGGAAAAGCAGCTTTCCGCGAAAAGCCAAGTGCTCAAGTGCCGACAAAGCCTGGGCCAAGTGAAGCATAAAAATGAAGCACCCAAAACGAAGAAAAGACTCGAAAACCACACGATTTTCCAAGACTCCAAGTCTATTTATGTGACTATTGAAGTGGGACCCTGGATCCTAACATACTCCAAAACTCCACCAGGTGAAGAGGTTCCAGCTCTTTTATTTTGTTTTGTCGGCTTTGGCTTTGATTTTTGCTTGATTTCTTTCAAAATCAAGCACCAGACGAGGAGGAGGAGGAGGAGTAGGAAGTGCAGGCAGCAGCGAAATAGAGATGCAGAGCAGTACACTTGAAAAAACAATTAGTACATCGATTGCAAAAGAGCAACGGGAAGTGGGTTACTTTGAGCTTGGTTGGATTTTAGGGTAAGTTAAATAGTCAAACAACAACAACTACGTGCGTGTGTGTGTGGTGTGTAGAACCAGACTACGTGTAAACACAAACTCTTTAAGACAGCCGCTGCTAACACACAGTACTGAGTTCTGAGTATCAAATAAGAATCGAGTATTGAGTACCGAGTATGAGTGATTAATCGAGTACTGAGTATCATGTACTGAGTATCGAGTACTTAGTATCGAGTACTGATTATCAACTATCATAGATACGAATGAGTATCGAATATTGAGTATCGAGAACTGACAATATATGAGCAAATAGTGATTATAAGTACTGAGAATCGTGTACTGGTTCTGAGTATCGAGTACTGAGTATAGAGTACTATCATGTATCGAGTATTGAGTATAGAGTACTGAGTATCAAGTATTGAGTATCGAGAACTGAGTATAGAATTCAGAGTATCGAGTACTGAGTATCAAACAGTGATTATTGAGTACTGAGTATTGAGTACAGTGTGTCGAGTACTGAGTATCGATTACTGAGAGTCAACAATTTAGTATTAAAGTACTGAGAATCGCGGTCTAAGTATCGAGTACTGAGTATTGAGTACTATCATGTATCGAGTATTGAGTATCAGAGTACTGAGTATCAGTAAAAGAGAGCTGAGTATCGGGTCCTGTGCACCAATTGTGTGTACTGAGTATAGAGGACTATGGAATACTGTTTCGAGTACTTAGTATTGACTATTGAGTATCTAGAACTGAGTATTGAGTTTCGAATACTGATGAGCATCGAATGCTGAGTATCGAGTACCAAGTATCAGTTCTATACTCAGAGTTTTGAGAAACGAAAACTGAATATGGAATACTGTTTCGAGTACTGAGTATTGAATATTGAGTATCTACTACTGAGTATTGAGTTTCGAATACTGCTGAGCATCGAATACTGAGTATCGACTACTGAGAACCAATTATAAAGTTTTAAAATACTTGAATGGAGTATCGAGTGTCGAGAATCGCTTATAGAGTTTCGGGAATCGAGTACCGAATATCGAAAGTAGAGTATCTAGAATCGATACTCACACACACACTCTTAAGTAAATTCAAATTTTAAATCAAATTTCTCTTCCTAAAGAGCTTCCCTCGTACCGGTCGTTCCCAGGCAACTACTCCTTTTTTGTTTTTCCCAGTGTACCCAGAACCCCAGTCAAGATGATGCTCGAGTTGTGGTGGTTGCTGTTGTTGCATGTGCAGCGACTGTGACGCCATTTTCAGGCCCAACCGAGCCCAGTGGAGCCAGCAAAGCGTATGCAAAAGAGACTTTTGAGACCCGGCCCAGAACATGTCCAAAGGCGAACCGCCAAAAGGATAATCAGCAACAATTTAGTATTATTACACCACGTTCGAAGCCATCGAAGCCACCAAAGAGTGCAGGGCCGGGCAGGACAGCAGAGGGGCAATGGGGGAGGGCACACAAAGTTGTCTGTCAGTTTCTTTCTTTTCGTTTCTCGGTTTTAAGCCCGTACCAAGTCCACGGGTCTCGCTGAGCTCTCAAGTATGCATTTCAAAGAAAATCATTATTATCGATGCGGCCCGGGCCGAGAGGCTGTGGCTGAGGCTGAGTCTGTGGCTAAGCCCTGGCTTTGCTCGCTCTGGCCTTTTTGGTATTTTCACGTGGCCGTAGATTGAGTTTCAATGGAAAAATGATTTGCAAATTGACTTTAACGAATTGCTCGAGTGAGCAACCTGCTCGCTCGCCTGGTGCTTTTGGGCATGTTATGGAATTTTGATTACAGCATTTGAAAGTGGCGGATGGTTGGGATGGGGATGGGGATGGGGCTGAGGGTGGGATGGGGCCTTGTAATTGGCACGCATTGGATTGGACGGGCAGACAATGCAGCTTCATGTTGGGCGAGCAGACAATCGAAGGCGATGCCCATTTCATGGCAGGCTGCAGGCGGGCGTCGTTGAGACTGATTCTGATCCATCCATGAAGCCATGGCTGGCTATGAACGCCATTATCAGAGACCAAACGGGTTGGCTGCAGTTTGCCCGTTGGCCGTATCCAGTTCGTATATCATTATAGAAATTACCTACTCTCCATTGGCCGTGTGGCAGCAGCAGCAGCAGCAGCAGCCATTGTTAGTATTTTGCCATTAACGTTAACTCTTTGGCACAATCTGGCCGGTTGATCTCAACAACCCAGCAACAAAAACAAAAAAAAACATTCTTAAATTGAGGTTGTAAATTATAGAAATCTAATGGAAATGCTGACGTCACTTGGGCTATCTGATAACATTTTGATAAGATTTGACAAATATTTGACTTACCAGGACTACCCAGGAAGACTGAGGAATACAATCGCCTTGAGGCGTCTGCATTTCGAGCATCGGCAGGTGAGGACCATTCTCTTCGACACCATCGTCCTGTAAAAGATAGAAAAGCCGCTTATTAGTTTAGTTTGTCAAGTGTTAAGTACCAGCACAATTGATATATCTCTCTCTTTTAGATGGAAATTAAGGTAAATAATTCAAAAGAATCTTTGAAATAACTAAGAGCTTTGTTTATGTAGCTATTGTATGTTGTACGTTTATCAATTTCAACTGCTGTATTGGTATTTCTTAGAAAAGTTCAAATCACAAGCGTAAAAGTTCTCTGCCCGTTTTGCCGACCCCTAATCGAAAGTGTTTCAAATCATGATCTCTAGTATCTCAATGTACACACATAAAATAGTCATAGAATTAAAATCGCCCAAAAATTTAAACAAAATTTCTATATTTAACAAATTTTTTCTAAATCTTAAGTGTTCCTGAAATTTTTAGGTTAATTTTGCCCTGGATTTTAGAACAAACTGATTGCTTAGCTAAGCCAAGGAGCCTCAGATGCCACTTTTACACAAAAATTACGTAGTAAAAAAGCAAAACTGAGTTCTTTGGGAGTACAGGCAAGTGCTGATTTATTTGGGACAATTCTAGGAGCCTCGACTATGGCTACATGGATTTCGTCAGAAGAAAATGTTGACACCAAAATACACAAAGGAGCTCAGTCATGTTAATACAAAACACGTGCTTCTACAGGAATTTCGGAGTAAGCAAAATGATTTAGCCTTAAGCCCCATACGGACATCCGACGTACGTAATTTAGCTATAAGTTTCGTCACCGTGAAACATAAAAGTAGTGTGACCAGACTTAAGATAAAATTAAATTTGAGTTTTTGGAATTTTTAATTTAATTGACGGTGGGTCACACTGCAACATCATCTGTATTTTAATTTAATGCCAAATTAATTTTTTTGTAAAATCTCGGTAATTACATAGTCTCCACAATTGTGCTGTTAAGCGTAACATTGACTGTTAAGCGTAGCATTCAACTTCTCACCTCCGTACTTGTAAAAAGTTCAAGCGACGAAATCGTAACTTCTGCTTCTTCTTCCCTCAATTTTTGTATGAAACTTCTCGTTACTTCGGATGTCCTACTATTCAACTACCAAATATTTTTATTCAAGCGTGCCCACAGGCTATGCGCACATAACCGCTAACATCATAACTGTTCTTGTTTCCTCCTGCGAAAATTCGTGCGTTAATGACTAGAATGATTTTGTTGGAGAAACAAGCAGGCAATAATCGGTTTTCTCTTTCTATTTCTTGTGCTTGAGAAATATTTTGTTACACAGCATAAAAATCGACACCAAATTCTTATATTCACGGTCATACTCTGCCTTTGGTGCAACAACCGGGTGAAACCGAACTCAATTGAAGCGCTTAGGTCGAGCATTGAAGCAAAAACGACCAGAATACGAGCAAAGGCACGACAAGACGCTTGGCCACTTGTTGAGCAGCCGGTCGAAACATAACTTGAAACGCTGAAATGGGAAGTCCAAACTAGGGTTTTCAATGTTTTATCGATATATCGATAATTTTGTTGGACGACGATATGATATTTTGTAGGCCGATATTGGCGATTATCGATATTTCTATAAACGATATATCAGAAAAGTTACTATGGTAAAAGGTGCAAATTATATGGCTAGCCTGATAAATCATCTGGTAATACAACTTAAAATCGCATTTAAAAAGTAATCATACACATATGAATGCAGATATACGCTGCAATATTAGGGGTCAGTGCTAGAATATATTGAAGATATCGTCTGCAACCAAACTTCTTAGGTCTTACTTAACGGACAGATCACCGGCAGTGGTCTCTGGATCTTCCACGTCTAATTTAAAAACCTTACGAGAGGTGTTCCACAAGGCTCGGTACTAGGACCTCTGTTGTTCTCTGTATATATTAATGATCTTCCAAGTAACTTGTCTAATTGTAAAGTCCATATGTACGCTGATTGTATCAATGTTTGTAATAATGAACTTTTAAAAATAGACCGGTGGGCTAAGGACAATGGGCTTCTATTGAACCCATCTAAGTCAAAATGTATTGTTATACATAAAAAGCCCTGGAAACGACGCAGCTGCTTTAATAATGATAGTCCGATTAAATACGAGAGCCAGATTTCCAACTTAGGCATCATCTTTAATAACACACTTTCGTGGAGTAAACATGTCTCTCAAGCGTGCGGTACAGCGTATGGACTGTTGAGGCAACTGTCAGTGTCACAAATGTTTCTACCGATACAAATTAAGCTACTGATTGCAAAGACATACCTTATACCCTCACTTTTTTGGACTCGAAATATTCGGACACTCCAATGTAGATGACATGTAGATGTAGCTTTTAATTTAATTGTTAACCGTCGAGTCTCTGACAATATTACTTCTCTAGCATGTACGATTTTTGACCTTAGCCTAAAATAATGGATTGACCTTAGAACATTAATTTTCTTACACAAGATTATAGTAACCAAAGAACCAAACTATCTTTACTCTAAGCTAAACTTCTCTGCCTCTCAGAGAACAAATAATTTGAATTACCCACGATTTAAGCTATCTTGCTCAGAGCGACATTTCTTCATACCTGCAATCCGACTATGGAATGAATTGCCTAATCATTTTTAAAACTATACAAAGCGAAACGCAATTTAAAAGTAATTTGAAATCTCACGTACAACGAAAATAATGTAAAAGTAAAACTGTATAGTAAAATTAGTTAAGTAAGCTAAAACAATTGTTAGTCTTAAGTCAGAAGAAATTTATATGTCAATGTGACTGATGCATTAAATATAAGTTGCTACTTGTAGCACTGGGATATAAAACCAATAAATCTAAATCTAAACCCAATAGCTAATTGGAGAGCTATTGCGAATGAATTGTTCGTGCTGTCTGGAAGTGCATTTCGATACTTTACTCCTTTGGCCTCAGCTTCGGCAAGCGTTTAAATTGTTTATATGTAAATAGCGAAATGTCTTCGGCCCCTGGGGGTACACCGAAGCAGAATTACTGGAGAACACATTAGGCGGGTTCTCTTAAATTCTTAACCAAACCATCAATAGTACGCTGGCTCTAGGTCTCGTTATGTTTGCACATAACTTCAAAAAGCAGGAACACAACGCAACACAAAGGAGGCTAGGTAGACATACAGCTGTTTCATTGGTACCTCTACCTTAACTTGATAACTTGATATTTTTTAAGCATAATATGTAAGTCTTTAAAGTCTACACTCAGATAAGATACAAATTTAGTTCGTCACAAATTTAATTCTTCAACAACTGCTTTGAAATCAGAACAATTTTGAAGAGAAGCCTTTCTTATACGAAGTAATGTGCCCAACTAAATTTGTATCTCTTTTGAGTACACGTTTTTAAGGTTTAAGGAAAAAAAACTCTGACTATTAATGTGATTTGAAAAAATTTACAGTGTTGTTTCAGAAAACTATTGGAAACTGTTGAAAATATTAGATATAACGGTCTCTAAAAATCGTCACAAGCAGTTTTATGATTTCTAAAGCTTTTCAGTTTTCTTAAGCTTCAGAAAATAACGATAATATCGATATATCGATGTTCTTTGAAGGCGATATTTGAAATATCGATATTGAAAATTTGAATTTTTGGTATTATCGATATTGATATTTTCAGAAATACCGACAACCCTAGTCCAAATCCCAGTTATTGCCCCTTTCGACTACTATTTGTTTTCGTAAATCAGCACTGTCGCTCTTTTGGAGAGGTTCAAAATTGGTGAGTGGAAATGTTATTCGTAATATGCCAAAAAGTTGGAAAAAAAGCAGAACTAGAGAAAATACATTTTGTAACAAATTTTTCATAATAAATCGTAAAACTTGGGAAAATAATTTCTAAAAGTTTTTTTAAAATTTTTTGTTTTAAAATTATACATAATTTTAATCAAACTTTTTATTAGGTTAGGTCATTTCTCCAAATGTTGTTGATTATTAGAGCGAAACTCTTTTACGGATGTCTGCCTGGGAGACTAAAACTTTGCATTTTGTATTTGTAAAATCAGCCGCTTTTACCATTGCCTTAGCAGCTGGTGTGTTGTTTGTGGAGTGGGATGATGTGAGGTGGAAAAGGGGGATCTGGTAGCGATCTGGTGGGGGATCTGGTGGGTACTTGGGGGATTTGGTGTGGATCCGGTAAGGATCTGGTTTGGAGTTTATCGAAAAGAATCCAAAAAGTGTCTTTTTGAAAGTACATAAATTACCCATCGGATTTATCGTCGTAAAGAGCTTCGCTCGTACCATTCGTCCCACCCACTGTTTTAATTTCTTTCTACTTTCCTAATTTTGAATAAATAAATTTCTACAATTTTTAGAAAATCAGTTTCATGCCAATTCCCCCAAAAATTAGTTCGAAAATCCCACTCTTTCACCTGTATTTGTATTTTTTCTTCTCATTAATTCCTAATTAAAATACAGTTAATTTTTGTATAAATTTGCCTTGCTCCTCCCTTCATGTCTAATTCATTTGTATAATATTATTAAGATTTTAAGCTACTTTTGCCAGCCACCGTCTGACGCAATTTGCCACACATGTCCGACTTAAGACCTCTCATCGATATTGACAGCCCGCGATGAATGTCTTAAGCCAACGCATTTTACTGATATGGAAAATGGCTAAAGTTTTCGTCAAACACAATTGACAGGTGCGCCTACAACTGCATCACCTTGCTCTAAGCTCCAGTCAATCTCAGTTCGTTCCAAAAAAAAAAACGAAGCCGTTAATCCCCTTCCCTTGACCTCCTAATGGACACTTGAAGCGCATAAAACTTTAAATGAAATGCGTAAGAAAGCCAAGAAAGCAGAATGAAAATGGCGCTAATAATAATTTGGTTTATTGGCTTTAAAGCACAATGAAGACACTGGGCATAAAGCTGAGGGGCGTGCCAGCGGCAGAGCCCACCCTTCAGAGCAATTTCTATTATTTTTTCTTATTTTCTTTGCTTGAGCTCAACGAGGGAGACGAGACGCACCTTTATTTAAATTTTGCCTTGGCCAGTGCAGCAACAACAGGCTGCTTCGTTTTCTTAATGGGCAATTTTCTTGGTAGTAATGGGCACGTTTTATGGACGCTTTTGTGGGGTGTTTATCGTGTACACAAGCGATGTACGATGTACGGGGCAGGGGCAGGGGCGTCGCATATAAAAACAAAAACAAAAACTACAAAATTATTAATGGAATATTGAAAAACTAAAGCAACACCTCTCCCGCCCAGACGGAGCACCAAATAACCAAATTGTTCGCACATAAATCTTTGCACTAAAAATTTTATTGTCATTTTTATTGTTAAGAAATAAAATAAAAAGCGACAGCCGCAGCGACAAACAGTCTGTGGCGCTCTCGGAGAGCACTCACACGCACTCACACAGCGAAGCAGTCGCTCATTTTCATTTATTTCCCCTTGCGCTGTGTGTGTGTGTGTGTTTATCGTAAGTTTTTTGGTTCAGCTTAATATCGTAAGAAGGCAGCGCCATTGCTTTGATGCTTTGTTGTGCTTGCCCTGTCTCGCCTGAGTGTGAGAGTGAGATGAAGCTAGTGAGAAGACACTCAGCTATAGAGCTGAGGCGAATTGAAGGCGAATTGAGGAGTTGCCAGTCAGTCAATGGGGGAGCGAGCTGATGTTGTTGTTGTTGTTGTTGCTGTTTTGGTTGCTGTTGATGGCGCAGAGACCCCAAGCCAAGTTAATGATTTTTGGACTGACTTGACGTTTTTGTTATTTTTTTTTTTTTTTTATTATGCAATGTTAAATCAATAAACTGACAAGCAAAGCAACTTTAACCAGCTTAATTTTTGTAGAAACAAAGTAAAGTTGTACTTAATCAAGGAGTTTAAGTCGTTTTATGGTAGGCAAAAATTTTGTAAATAAGAGATGTAGGAATCTGATGATCTAAAGCTAAGTTTACGCAGGCAAATCTTGGCCATATTTGTGCAAATTATTAGCGAATGGATAGGCATAGTCTATGATTTAAGTCCTGCAAAATCTGCATACAAGGGATTTTCGAAAACAAATTGTCAAGTTAATTCTCTGTGTGAGCTTGGATTAAATTAAGTTTCCAAAGTTTGCAAATAATATTATGTACAAATTCTTGATGAAACTAAAACTTTGCTCAATAGCAAATAATTTGATCAAATTTGGCCGAAAAGTGTCCTAATTTGTCCAATTCAAGCAAATGTATATTCAAAAATATGAGAAAACTATTTGCCTGTGGGATATTAGCTTAAGAAACTACTAATCAGCAGACAACAGGCCAATAATTCACTTTTATTATTTTGATGTGAAATTTGTATTTATATTGTAACATTTTCTGCTTTAAATTCTTCTGATTTATTGAAAATTTATACGTATTTTTCTACCATTTACCAAAAAGATATAAAAAGATCAAATTAATTATTCAAAAATATCAATTTTTTCATTTC
The DNA here is from genome assembly GCA_018904235.1 of Lordiphosa stackelbergi. NCBI lineage: Eukaryota > Metazoa > Arthropoda > Insecta > Diptera > Drosophilidae > Lordiphosa > Lordiphosa stackelbergi. Next base: position 116,353 of record JAEIFU010000257.1, on the reverse strand, counting down.
ATTTCGACAAGAAAATAATATATTTCTGATCCAAAATAATATCATTCAGTTGAGTTGATATTAAACAGTTGCAGAATGATACTGAAAATGGAATATTGATATGTTAAAAATATCGATTTGATATTTTTAACATATCAGTTTGATACCTTTTAATATCGGATAAAATATCATTTTTTTTTCTCGGTGCAGTTACACTTAAAACAGAAATCAATCAACCATGAAGCGGTATAATTTGATAGCACAAAATCTTTCTTGAAATAAAACAATATTTAAGCAGAAGTATTTGTTAAAAAAAAAACACCTTTGGAATTTATCCGGTTTTTTACTAGAACAAGTTGTCAAATTTATCCCGAAGAGTGCTTTACGTATACAAACAGCTCTTGAAATCAGAACGTTAAGGATTTAAATACAACGCTCTGGATTCTAGATTTGAAAACCAAGATTTGGCTTTAAACGCGTTTTTGCAAAATCGATTAAATTGAGTTATGACAGTCGTGAAGTAGGTATGCGAAATAATCAGCTGACCTTCTGATCCTTTCGGGATAAACCGCTTCCTGGAACACAGAAATGATTAAGAAAAAATTTCCTTCTGAGTAGGGCTTCAAACCGGTACGGAGTTGAACCGCTCCGGAGTCGGAGTCTCCGTCATTTTTTGGGAAGCCCGAACCGAACCTGAACCAGAGCAGAACAAATTTTTCTGTCCGAACCTAAACCCGAACCGGAGTAAAAAAAAATTCAAAAGGGTTTGGTTCAAAAATATGTTTCTACTAAATTTTTTCCAGTATCTATAAATTTAAAATACACTTTTATGCACTCATACAGGTTTTCGTAAGTTTAAATATTCCTACGTATTCGTTCTCACATTTTAAATTCAAGCTACAACTGAATCTTAGAATCCCAGAAACCACATATTTTTGACTTAGAACAAAAATAGTTTCCATATGAGAGATATCATATTCAAAAATTTGATGTAAACAAATCTACTTGGAACAAATTAAATGTTTAAGATTGCCAACCGGCAAATTTTTATTTTTTTCTTTGATTTTTTAAAAATTTAAAACATGGGTCCGTCGAATATGGACAACCCTGTACATAATAAATAAAAACATCCATGATTCTGCACCATGTTTATCTTCCGATGGAACTGAATCTTTCGTAGCAAGGAAATAATAATGATGTGACAAATATCAAACCGGTGAATAACTTTATTGATTTTTTCTCAAATTTAATGATGGTTTCAAATTTCTTATGTAATAGCTCTTCCTGTGGCTTTCCAGCTAAAGAGACTTACTCTAATATTATATACAAAAGACTCTTAACTTCCATTTGGAAGCGCACACTTGCAACTGAAAGATTTACTAATGTGACCGCAATGTTGAGCTTACAACTGAATTTTAAAGATCAAACCAGTGCGTGTATTTGTCAAGGTCAGCCTTAATTTCTGCCGTCAGTTCATCATTCAGCGACATGTGTGCGCGTGCCCTTAATGATTAAAATTTTGAAGAAATTTCCAATTTAATGCTGTCCGAATTAGTGATAAAACAAAATTATTCCTGAACCCCGGTTCGAACCTGAACCTTGGTTCAGCGACCTTCTGAACGCGCTCCCTGAACCCGAACCCAAACATTTTAGGGAGTTCGAACCCCGGAGTGAACCACTGCCGATTTTTAGGAGGTTTGCAGCCCTGCTTCTGAGTATACTCTGTACATAAGAACTATAGAGAGGTCGAGATTTTTTTAATCTAAGAATAAGATTTAAAATTCAGTCTCGACTTGCAGAATATAACACACAATTCAAGATTGTAAGGATATCATTCCGAATGTGCTTACTTCAATCCCTTTCGATATCACAAATGTTCATTAATTAGAGAGCGAGAGCGAACAAATATATGAAGCATTTTAGACATGCGGCAACAAACGATGGCGATGGCGGTGTACAATTAGATGCGTGCTCAGTGCGCTTGGCGTCTTATTTATATGAAGTACTTTACCAACCAAAATTTTTTATTTCGTCTAAGTATAGACAAAACCCGGCACAGATTACAAAGCGGAGGTTGAGCTCTATAAGAGATAAGAACTGATGTTTATCAAGGGTGTCCTGGAAATCTTTAGAGATTTTCGTACTCATGGTGAAGCCATCAGCCTATGCTGAGGGCCAATAGATCTATGCCTGTGAAGTAGAAAGAACATTTGTTTGTCTTTGCTTGTGCATTGGCTTACGCTTCTAGCATTCACAAAGCACTGGCCCTTTGGGAGAGCGCTGTCTGGCTCGGCTTCACCTTATTAGTTCCACCATGTTCCTACTAAACTTGAACTATTGTATAAGCGAAGTAACAAGAATAAGACCATCTACTAGACTATGTGGAAGAAAAAACCGTAAGCATCAAATCTACTTGCTCAACTTTCGCTAACATATAAATTCAAACAGCCTTAATATAAAGTGCTAACGTTTATACGAAAACATCTAGAGATTTCTGGTTCACACCCGTATGTAAAAGAAAACTATTGAAACTTCATTGCCCATTCAAATCCCAGTTGAGCCCAAAAATTTGTATAATTCTTTGTTTTTCAGAAGTTTTTTATAAAACAAAACTTTCTTTAAAGTGTATAAGGATGACTATGCAGGAGGAAGGGAAGAAGAGTTATCTGTCCTGGGAGCAAATCAATGGCCGTGTTTACCAGCATAAATCGATGGAACTAGTTTGATGGTTGTGGTGAACGAATATGATGTGCAATCTTGATTGCCAATTTTTTGTGTTTGTAATGGATGAAACAAACACAAAATTGTATCTATCATTTTAAATTAAAGCGATAACTTTGACGCAGAAAATTTTTACCTAAGAAATTCATCAAAGCGTTCATCATTTTTATATTTTTATGTATGATTTTTGATGTTTGATTTTTTGTGGGTATATTACACATCGAGCTCAAATTATTCTCAAACAAGCTTTAAATGATTCTGCTTTGGCATCAAATTGTACTAGAATTTGTTTGCTTAAATTCAAACTTTTTGAAGATTACCCTGGGATAAATGTAATCTCTGATACACATAAACTCAATCTTTTCATTACCGTTTCGGATTGATTTGTTTTGTTGAGTTAATCAACGTTCCACATTGAAATTTACCAAATCTTTGAGCTCTGATTTCTGTCTGAATCTTGAAGCTAGAATATAGCTTACTTATGATCTTAAAGTTTGTGTAAACTTTACATTTGAAACTCCCTCCCTTGCCGCTCTCTTCAGCCTTCACGTCTTCCTTTCAACTAGCTGACCTTATTCCAACAATATATGGCCACTATATAATGTCGTTTTATGATATTTTAAATGTCACAAAGTGCTTAAAAATGTTTTAAAATTTTGTGTTGTTTCTCTTGCCTTTTGTTTTGAGCAACTATTTTCAGTTTCTATTAATACAAAACTTATTTTTATCGACCCCATTTGATGGCACTCGGTCTAAGTGTGGTGTTCCCTACCGCCAACCCGCCGCGCTCTCTCTCTCTCTGTTCGTGCACTCTGCTGAAGTGGTTGGGTATGATGATAAATGGCGCTAGGCATTGATTAGAGGGCAACATTGCATTTGCCTTATCATCAAGTTCAAACTGCAGTCTACACAAAAACTGTAACACATTATAAACCCCAGCCGAGAAAAGCAAAGAGACGAAACGAATTTTCCATTTTCCATAGACCTCTTCAACCCCACACACAATGCCGGAGTGAGTGTGTGTGTGTGTGTTTAGATAAAATTGTGTTTCGAAAGTGACAGTTGAAATGATTTATCACTTGCCTGCGACTGCAAGGCGCAAACGCCCTGCTCTGCCCCGCTTCCACCTCCTCCCTGGCTATCCACCAGCTTTGCTGCTGTCGTCAAAGTTTTTAGCACAAGCTTGCTGGATGGTTCCCTCGGTTCCCCGGGCCCGGCATGTTTGGCATTTTTGTGTAGAAAAATTGAAAATTGCTTTTTTTTTCGTCAGCAGCCGGTCCTCCCTCCCCCCATTCCCACCCGCTGCCCGCTTTTCTATCTCAACTTCATCTTTCCAATTTTCTACTATTTGGCTTTTGTTTCCCCTCATTGTTGCTGTTGTTGCTGCTGCCGCTGTGAGTTTTTCAGATGAAAATTTAATTCCCGCACAACCGTCGTCCCCTCCCAGGCCCCTCCCTGCCCTCCTACAACCAGCGAGCTAATTTAAAAATTTTTGTAATTTTTTCGCTTTGCTCTTTTGGAATTTTTGCAATGCGCGACAAAATGATTTATGTCGCTGCCTGTGCAAAATTAAAAATATTACAAAACAACAATTTAAATAACATAAAAAACAAACACGCACACACTCACACACACAGACACTCGCTTTAAGCTTTAAATGAAAATGTTTCGCGAAACATAAAAACACGAACAACAAAAAAAAAATGCTCAAATAACCGCAACAATTTTTCAACATTTTGCACGTGTAAATTTTCCAATTGGTTGAGCGCGTGAAATGTGCAGCCAAGTTGGTGGGATTACCATTACGTATTTTTTTTGTTTTGGGGTGTTTTCAACTTCAGCATGTGGGCGTGTCTATGGTATAAGTTCACTCTTGAGGCAGGTGCCAAACACACAAAAACTGTCTCATGATTAATCAGAATGGTGCAAAAATGTTGCCCGAACATCAGTTCTTTTGGGGGAGGGTTTCAAGAGCTGGCCATTTGCATGACCGACCGTCGGCTGCGCTGTGCTGTGCTGCGGTGCGTTGACCAAAACCCAAACAAAATGGGAACCCAGTCTGGCCGCAGGGCCAGAGCTTTTAGTCTGGCCACTTTCAGCTGTAAATGCAAAATGGTGTAACGACCAAACAGACAGACAGACAGAGAGACAGACAAGTCAGTAGATAAATTGAAATAAATAAAATCCAACTGGTGAAATTAAAGTAAGTTTTTTGAATTATGAGATTTTAATTTAAGAATTTTAAAGTTACCAAAAATCGTAGTAGTACGAATATATCACTTAAGGTTTATATGAGGTTTTTTTCGTGAGTGCAGATGTCATCATCAATGTGATGAGTCAAAAAATGAGTTGCCGTCTTGACATGTAGAAAGTTCAGTTGAGAACTCAAGCACAGTTTTTGGTAACGTTTGTGCTCCTCTTAAGTCCAATGTTCTTACATTTTTTCTTCATCTTAAAACTTAACCAAAATGTCCTTCGTCTACCACGTAATATGCCAAACTGTACAATACATTTAGAAACTGGACTTCCCATTGGTATATAGGTATCATCTAAAAATTGTTACTCGAGCGCTGATGAACACAATCTTTCAGAATCTGTTTATAGGCAACGCATTATAGGTAGTTAAAGTAACCGGTTGTGAAAACCGTATTACGGACATCCGACTGAAGGACTAAAAGTAGAACAATTTTGTCGTTGCGTCAGATTTATTTTGGTTCGCCTGTGACTTTTCAAAGAATCAAGTAATTGGTATCAAGTACAGAGTATCGAGTTCTGAGCATTGAGTTTTCTGAGTATCGAACTATTTAGTACAAAAACTAAGGATTGAGTACTGAGTATCAAATAGTGATTATCGAGAATTGAGTATCGAATACTGAGTATTGAATACTGAGTAACGAGTAATAGTCGAGTACTGAGCATTGAGTACTTAGCATCGAGTACTGAGTATCGAGGAAAAAGTATCAAATACTGAGTGATTATCAAGTATTGAGTATCGAATACTGAGTGACAAGTAATAGTCGAGTACTAAGCATCGAGTACTTAGCATCGAGTACTGAGCATCGAGGACCAAGTATTAAATACGGAGTGATTATCAAGAATTGAGTATAGAATACTGACTATTGAATATTGAGTAAAAAGTATTGAGTATCGTCTCAGGGCATCGAATACTGATAATCGAGTACGAAGTATTAAAAACTAAGTATTAAGTACTGAGTATCAAATGGTGATTATCAAGAATAGAGTATCAAATACTGAGTATTTTACTAAGTAACAAGTGTAGTCGAGTACTGAGCATCGAGTACTGATACATCAAGTACTTAGTATCGAGGACTAAGTATCGAAAACTGAGTATTGTCATCTATAGTAGTATTGTATTGATTACTGATTGTCTAGTACTGACAATGCAGCTTCATTTTTCGAGTACTAGGTATCGAGTACTGAGTAGGTATCAAAAACTGAGTATTGACTAGGGTTGTCGATATTTCTCAAAATATCAATATCGATAATATCAAAATCTTTAATATCGATATTTGATATATTGAGACCAAAAAACATCGATATATCGTTATTTTCTAAAGCTTAAGAAAACTGTAAAGTTTTTAAGAAATCTTCACCGCAAAATGACCATTTCTAGTGTACGTTATATCTTATCTTTTCTGACTTTTAGGGGTTACTTTGTATGGGTGGAAAAAACGAAATCTACGTAAAATTCTAAGAAAATTTGACCAAGAACCCATGGGTCCAAAAAGAAATCCTAGCCGGTGCAAATCCATCTTAAATATTTTTATAAAATAATTAATAAATTAAATAAGATATTTAAGGATTTTGTCTTTTTGAAAAGGACAGAAAAAAAAAACAATATTTATTTATTTTACTTAGAATTCGAACTTCTACGAATAAACATTAATAAGAGAAGAAAATCTGTGGCGAAATATCGTTCCTGGATTAAGTTGAATGGAGGAATTCATTTTAGACCCATGGTTTCTGGACGAAATTTTCCGAAGATGTCGTTTTTTATACGCTTTGTGCAAAACAAAATCGGCAGTCTTGTTTTAACACAATTACCATAGTAATTTTTTTCTAATATATCGTTTATAAAAATAAAAGATATTCGGCTATATCGGTACAAAAAATATCAAATCGGAATTACCCTTATCGTCCAACCAAAATAAAAATATTGACACGATAAAATATTGACAACCCTAGTATTGACAACTCAGTATCAAATAGTGATTATCAAGATTTGAATATCGAGTACTGAGTATTGATTACTGAATGTCTAGTACTGACTATCAAGTTTAATCTTTCGAGTACTAAGCATCCAGTACTCAGCTTCTATCGAATAGTGATTATCAAGAATTGAATATCGAATACTGAGTATGAATAGGCAGTTGTGAGTTACAGGAAGTAAGGTAAAAATCTCATACAAATAATTTAACGTCTGTTCTTTTTTATACCTTACTTCTTGTTACCATACAACTGCATATAGAGCTTGAAGTTCGATTTTGCTTTAACTGCAGAGTTTTCAATGCAACAAAAAACACAGTTTTTATAAATCAAGTAAAGGGTATCCAGAGTATTCACTAGGTGTCTTCAATGAGAAATCGATGTAGTAGGAGGGAGTCTTGAAACCAAGGCCAATTCAGTGCCTTCTTAATATAATTTCTATGATCGACATTAAAAATAGACCATGTTTTGAGCAAATTTTAAAAAAATATCAACCTAATGCTTTAAATATGTTAACACTAACCTTTAAATAGAGCTTGAAAATACCCTTGATTTCAATAAAAATGTATAAATTGTTAAAAAAAAAAAAATTAGAAAAAGTGTTTGTTATTAGGCAATTACTTCTAAAACCACGAGACAACAAATTTTGTAGTTTTGCGAATGCAAGAAAAACAAATAATATAAGTTTACGTGGAATCAAATAAGGTTGGAAGCGGATACAACCAGGGGTTATGAGCAGCCTGATTATTAACACGCCAGTTTCGAAAGAGAGCTAGAAGAGTCGCACTAAGAATACAGCCTTCGACTAAAAACTACTCAAGATGTGACGCTCATACGGTTTTCCAAGAAGAACAGAACTGATGATATAAACCCGTGTACAAACACGAGACTTCTGCAATGGGGAGAAAGAGAAGTTCTAAACAACACTGTGCTCCAGGAATCCCACGCACTGCTGAACTGAAGCAATTAGCGCTCCTTACTCCTACGAGTTTAATATCGCAAAAGAAATTCGTTTTAAAACGAGCGAAATCAAGCACATCCGTGCCAGGAAAAAGGTAAATGTGACTGCATGATAAAGATGTGATACTTAGTGATGCCTGACTTCGGCAAGTGTTTTCGGCAGAACGGATTAAGGATTTGACTATGAGATTTATTCTGCTATCATACCGAATCACTACTGCCAGTCCAATGTTGCAAATCGGCAAGGGTATTGTCATTTAAACCTATCATATCTTTGTGATCTTCGCAGCGCTAACCCGTTAAGTCTGGATGGGACTAGAAAGGTAGCTTTTTAAACCAATTTTTATAAAATGCAGTCTGGGCTATTTCTCAAAATAATTATTTTTGCTGGTTTCTTAAGTCCTTTTCACAGTTTTCACAATTTGTTAAACTCTAAAAATGAATTGTAAATTTTTAATGTTGTTAACAGGTTCAATATGTCGCGCGCACACATGCGGTGGAAAACTGCGGCAGAGCAAAACAATTTTGGTTGAAAAGTATACTTGTGTGGGCACAGGACCTAAAAATCTAAATAAAACTAAAGAACCACTGTCGGCGGCTAGTCAGATAAATCGAACCAAATTTGTAACGAACGTTCGTTATAACGCAATTTAGCCATATTCCAAAGTTTTTTATTCGTTCAGAATTTTCTGAATTGCTCTTTGTATATGGTAAACTAAGATATTAATTACTAGAAGATTTTGTGCTCTTTGGGTAGATTTTGGAGCAAAAAACTTTAATCTAAAAGAACGTTTCCTTACTTTTATTGGAAACATCCCTGCAGTTCAACGTTTCAGTAGGAATTGCCCAACTCATGACTGATTTCAGTACTGTTTCAAACCCAAGATACTAACCCTTGAGTTGAGTACTGAAATTACGCCTGAAAGATGAGAAGGTCTTGATGCAGTAGGCCCTGTTTGTGTTGAATTCGCCAAAATGCATGTAAAGGCAGCATGATTTCAGTACCAGCTTACCAAATCAGAGCAGATTCAGCAGGAGCAAAAGTATTGGAGAAGAACTAGCGCTGCCTTTAATTTTGCTGGGCTAAACGATAAGCAAGTGTACTAAACAAGAGCCACACCTCTTGCTCTCTACAACTTGTTTATTCAGTCAAAGCAACTGTTTAAGCGAAGCATCTCCGCGGTCGAATTTATGGTGTTTTACTTAGTAGCTTAGTAGGCTTTGTATTGAAATATATTACTCTCTCGCTCTCGCTCTCTTTGACACAAATATAACGAGTTGTGAGAGAGCGATGAGCCTACCTTGTTTAGTATACCTTGCTTCAAAGTGCCAGTAGGAAATCACTGTGGTTAGAGCGAGACGACCATAACGCAAATGTATCCAGAGAGAGCGAACAGCTGACCAAAAAGTATCTAGAGAGCGTAAATGAGAGCGAACAGTTGACAATTTTCTGACCGAAGCGGTGTTGACTTAACAAAGTTCCTCTCTAATAATTTTTGCTCCATGATTCAGTACTGAGCCGTACTAAAGGGATTGTATGGTTCTAGTAAAAAATGTGTTTTTTTGTTTCTTTAATGCACAAAGGATATTGTTTCGCTTACAAAACATTTATGAATGTTCGTTATTTTGTTGGTGTGAAGCTGACATTTATTCAGGTAATCGACATAAGCTCAGGTGGGAATAGGCGTCTGAATTAACTGCTTCTAGAACTTTGCTTAGCTTTAAAAGTGTTTCCAATTGCTTTGGCATCTCATCTCTCTGTTGCTGTTGCTGTTGTTCGTGTTCTGTTTTGTTTATTTATGGCAACGTTTTGCTTTTGGTGTAATTATTCACATGCACAAACAATTTTATATGCAATTTTTGTTGGTCGCCATTTTTGTTGCACAAAAATGCAGTTGGTTGTAATGTTTTTTTTTTTTGTTTCGCTGCTGTTCTTTTTTTTTGTGGCATGGCCATCATGGCCGGAAGGTGACGCTGCTGCAGCTGCTTTACGAGCAAAAAGCCCAGTTATCTATTTTTGCACGGCCATTGTTGTTGTGGCCGGCTGGCTGGCTGGTATTTTCCGCTACCGTTTTCACAACATTTTCTCTGGTGAAAAATATATATTTTAGGCTTTTTTTTGTTTTGCTAATTTAAATGAAAAAGCTTTTCGCTTTTCGCTTTAGTTATGAAATAAAAGGCCCAGACTTGAGCACACCAATTCCAAATGGGCTGAAAAGGCTTTAAGGCCAAAAAGGGGATGAGTTGCTGTTGTGGCAAATTCAATAACATTTAAAAGGCCACACCTCGACATGACAAACATGACTTGTAACTTAAGCTAGGTGCAATTTTTGTTGTGTTTCTTGTTTTGTCATCAGTTTGGCGACAAGCTGCATGCATCGTCTTCTGGCTGTGGCCAGTCAGCCGCATATCGCTTTACACTTGAAATGAATTTGAAAGTCAGCAACGCAGCTCGTAATTCTTGTCTCGTGTTCCCACACACTCACATGCTGCACACACAGCGTCAGTTCTTTATCCGCGACTAATATAAACGTACAATGGACCGACTTAAGCTGAAATGACAGTTGCGACATGCTGGCGTAGGCGTGTGCGATCTCTGGGACAGCCTGGCAAATGTTTGGGTATTAATTTTTCTTGTCCCTCCGCTGACAATAAAGTTTATCGCGCTCATGTGTATGCACTTTATGACACCTACAAAGAAACTTGTTTTACCTTTAAGAAATCTCATATTAAATGGCGGCAAGTTCAATTTTTGCACGAGTTGAGCTGACATTCTTTGGGGAAGGCTATTTTGTGGTCGTCTGGCCGCCTCGTGACTGCAGCTCAGTCGTCCGTTTGACGGTCACGTGACCCTAATAAATCACAGAATTAATGTTACGTAAAATGGAGTTGGCTGTTGGTCCATCCACAGTCCACAGCCACCCGGCGGAGAGAGTTAACTGTGCCAGGCGGAAATTGAAAAACGTTTGCGGCATTTCTGATAAGCAGACAGACAAACGTTTTGAGTTAATTGTCTGATGATTTTTAATAAAAGCAGGCCAAAAATATACACGCAGGCGCACTGACACAGCCAACATAACGACCATTAAAAATACCCAAAACGACAACGACAATTTCCTCATTATCGTAAAATTTATTCAAGCAAAATAAATTCATTGGTCGTTAACCTTGACACTGGTTTTTCTTTCTTTTTAACAGACTGGCTGTGGCCTGTGCGTGTGCTTGGGCGGGTGTGGGTGTGTGGGTGTGTGTGACGTGTGTTAAATAGTCACTGTCAAAGTAGACAAAGGAGGAGCACAACTTTGAGTATATAAAAGGGATATACATATTTTCTCCAGCCAATTGCCATTACGTTGCACAATGTAAGTGAAAATATGAAACACGAGCATGACTTTCATTCTGGCCACACTCCGCCAGCTTCAGGCCCATTCCTCTCTGTTGTTTCGCTTTTCTTTCAAATGAAAACCAAAATAAAAGAAATGTACACAAAATGACGCCCGTAAGTATGCTACAATAATCGATAAGTGTGTGTGTGTGCTTGTGTGTGTGTGTGTGATATGGCTGTTGGTTGGTTACAGCTTGACTGCCTTTTAGGCTGCCAGACTACACACAGAGGCAGACTTGGCTGGGTTATTTGTCATGGTGCTCGCGGGCTTTCAATGTCCTCTGGGCTGGGACCAGCCAGGCTTTTGCCTGGTTTGGCTTTAAAAGTGTTAATGTATCCTCAGATTGCTACGCCTGCTAGTATGCTGCATTTATGGTACAGTTCGGTGACAGTTTGGCATTGTTCTTGTCGAGACATGTCTCCCTTTTGTCTGTCATTTTAATTTATGTACCGAGTTTCAGTCAACATTGGCCAAAACTTGTTGAACACGAAGCCTGGGAATGAGAATTGCAGAATTTACAGCAAAATTTTAATCAATAGAATTTAATTTACAGTAGAACAAATAGGGTGTTCACTTTGTAGTGGAAAAGTACAAGCTATTAACCTTCTTTCGTACAATTCTGACCATTTGTGACTTTTGTAATTTTAAATGCTAACTAACTAAAAAGTACAACAAAGTGACACAATGTAGCTAATATTATTGCTCATGTACATGTGCGCCAGAATCACTTTGCAAAGATTAAGGCAATTGTGCAACTGGCAGCCGCCATTCATAATTTGCCAGGCTAAGAGCATTGTTTCCAAAAACAAACTTAACAATCCGCACTGACTGCCGCGAGTTAAGTCAACACTCATGTGAATTCGGCTTAAAATTTGTCCTCACACTCACTTGTATTAGTAGTAGAAATGTTCATTCTAACTGACCACGAAACCTGGTCACAATAATTGGGATATATTTTTATTCTAACGTTGTCTGGTCACACTGGTTTTTGAAAACCTGGTCACACTAATTTTTAAAAACAGTTTAAGGAGGCGCAGTTTTAAAAGGGACCGATTGGAACGGATAAACTGGTCAGCTCAAACGAGTGTAGTTCAAATAGGTGCAGTTTATCAGAAAAGGGTAACTGGTTAAACTGTTTTCAAAAATTAGTGTGGCCAGACTACGATACCATAAAAAAATACCAATAGGTCGGTGGGCCAGGATGAACATTCCCAGACTGTTTGTATTCTAAAGTCTTTGTAGAGACTAGAGTGGTCGATGGTAGATAATATCTGCCATGAATGATTTTTTTATGGGTATTACAGTAAGCATTCTTTATAAGCAACCTTTACACTAGCAACATTGTATTGTAGCAGCCTTTGCATTAGCAAATTTTTTTGATTTCAAAATTTCTGGGGTTTTAATTTCAATTTTCATTCTTCCGTAAAAATGAAGAAGAAAGCCGTAGTTTCAATTTCTTTGAAAACAAAATTATTAATTTAAAGTGAACTCCAAGATGGCAAAAAAACCAACAGAGATGTGCAGAAGCTACAACATTCATATGACGACTTTAACGAGAATAAAAAATAATAAAGAAAACTTGGTAGAATTTGGCTCAAGAACGTATATTAAAAAAAAATAAATCAAGCGAATGAAGCCATTAAAAAATCCTGATCTTGATGATGAACTCTACGCATGGTTTTTACTACGAATGGAAGCAATCGAATTGATTTCAAAAAAGATTCTCAAAGTAAAAGCTCTAGAATTAAATAAGTCTCTCAATGGACACGAAGAATTATTAGCTGGCTGGCTTGATAAGTTAAAAAAAACGGCACAGCATAAGAATTTTGACGGTTTCCGGTGAAAAATTTTGCTGCAATGCAAATGCACAAGCGATTTCAGGAGGATTATTGCCGAAAGTGGATTTTTACCGTCACAGATCTACAACTTACAAAGGTCTGCACAAGAAAGCAAACGCTACCGTTTTTGAAAAAAACTGCTGTTGGACGGAAAACTATGAAGGAAAGGGTCACCATTATAGTTTGTGTAAAATCGACTGGGACACAGAAACTCAATTTGATAATGATTGGAAAATCAAAAAAATGCCGCTGTATTACAAACTATGTAAAAATGCTTGGCAAACCTCTGCGATTTTTTTAAGAAGTGGTACAACGATTTTTTCATTCCTGAAGTTTCTGGTCACTTGGAAGCTATCTCTTCTATTGGTCGATAATGCCACCTGTCATGGGACAGCAAACACTTTTTCCGATAATGAGTTTATTTTTTCCCACCCAACAATACAACTTTGTTGCAACCACTTGACCAAAATGTCACAAAATCCCTTAAGCAGCGGTATCGAAAACACCTTCTGTCAACGCTCGCGGCCTTATGTGAAAGTGGCAATAATGGTATAATCTCAGCCCTTAAAAATATTAATTTAAAAGACGTGGCATTTTTGATAGTTAAAGCCTGAAATGAACTCCAACGATCCGTTATCATGATTTCATTTAAACATCTGTTTTTATCGATCGACAAAATAGAATTTAATATACCGGCTGATTCTTTTTGTGGGAGAGGACGATATGCTTCTGGTTCGACGGTACAATTTGGTAATCGTAAATGATTTAATTGAGAAAGAAATAATGGATCGGGCAACTGTTAGCAACGGGAGAAGCGTACTTTTTGAAATAGAAGATGAAATAGTAAATGACGAGATTATCGCTAACAAAGATGGTAATATGCAAGAATAAAGCAGAATCGGCATTGATAATGTGATTGATTTTTTTAACGTCGCCGTAGAATGGGCAGAAAAAATAATTTTACTAAGCAATGAGATCGTGTTTTTGCGACGAATCAGAGAAAAGCTACTAAAGATTAAAAATTAATAATGTTAGTTAGAAATGTCATGCTTTTTGTGAAACGATGCATGCCGAATATCGCAGCTGGCTTTGCTTCACGTGTTAAATTTAGTCTTTTGATTTCAGTGCAAGCACATCCGTAATTAGTTATAAGCAAATGCTATGGAAGACACGATTTTAATATGAAGCAAGGACTTCATATATATAAGCAGCAAGGCATTCTTATGTATATTTGCTGTGGTGGTTTTTTGTGTCCAATAACAAATGCTTCTTTAGACAGAACATATACCAGACCGTAATGCTGCTGTGGCTGTTTTAGCGCTTTGCAAGATGACGCATAATGCAAAAGAAACGAAACTAAGGAAGTGGCAGAAGAGGCGTTTTTCGCGTTTTTCACTCAGAGTCTTTGCGAAGGCGTAAACCTTTAAAAATATGGGTTCCAGCATGAGGCACACCATTACAGTGACTTTTGATTGAACAGCATTCGCGTGGACACGGAGCATGCAGACAGAGATAACGATGTTTCTCATAGTGAGGTGTCCACAACTGACCATTTCATTTCATTAGTAAATAATAAAATAAAATAAATATTGTTAGAGCTTAAAATAAAATAAAAAGTTTTTGATATGTTATGTTTTAATTTAAATGGTAGTGTATAGAGAGCGGAACGGTCTTGATAATTGAATACATTAAATTGACATTAGCTAGTATCAAAAGTGATACTAAAAGCTTGACAATTCAAATATGAAATTGATAAGACCTAGTATCAAATTGATACAAATAATGTCAACCTCATACCAGTTAGTATCAATTTGATATCCTTGAAATATCATTTGAATACTTTCGAAAATATCAACTTGATAATTAAAGAGTATTTGATACTCAATGGTTTCAAATTGAAAACTAAATAGAGTAGTTTTGATGATGAATTCTAGGAACAGTTGATTGAGAAAGGTCAATTGCTCCATAAACCTTCAGCTCGATTTACTTAAAGAACGAACCAAGATCAGACATTGTAGTTTTTATACCAATTGTTGCTTCTCATGCATAATAATTAAATGTAATGCAAAAAGTGTTGGATACCAAAAGGAAGGCCAGTTAACAAGCAATTGAGCCACGGCTTATGGCTACAGCCATTAAATATAATTCATAGGTATGCAAAAATGGAGACTATAAACTCAATATCTATATATAAATTATAGCCTAAGAGCAACCAACTGCTTTGACAGGGCTAAAAGCCAGGCTAAAAGTAGAGAAAATGCATGAATGAAACCAACTAAAAAAAACCGTAGCTTTTTTTTAGCTTGACTCGGATTTCATCTGCGTCTGCGATTCTGACGTCGTTTTCGGTGCGGCTCTCCTGGTGTTCGTGCTCGTTCTTTATATAAAACCGAGTGGAGCAGCCCAAGGAAATGCTACACACACACACACACAGCATTATTTTCTTCTTTTTTTTCGTCTCCTATTTTTCTACATTTCTTTTATTTCCAGTCAGCAGAAAAATTCGTTTGTGTGTGTGTGTGTGTGAGTGTTCCAGGCGAAGCTTTGCTCTCTCTCGGAGCTGAAGCAGTCAGCTGCCTTTTCTTTTGAATGATTCGATGATTTTAAGCGCCTGCGTTATATGAAAACCAATCGCATCAAAGCACCCCATTAAATTTCATCGTCAGGCATATATCCTTGCCACACACACACGCCGACTGGAGGATGTAGAGACAGGGTCCTGCCATAGAAATAACAACAGCTGCTGCCGGCTCCTGGGTGGCCGCGTCTGCATTTGCCCGCCCGCCCAAGGCAATGTTTGCTATATGCCAGGCAAATCCATCAGAAAGCGCAGCCGCTGCATCTACCAAACTCCTTGCCGTCTGCTCGACACCCACACTGCTCCTCCTCCTTCTCATCATCGTCATCATTATGTGCTGACGGCGTAAATGGCTCTATCAGCGCATTGTGTTTCGCCTTTTGGTGACTCTGACATGTGGTACGAAGGCCTCGCTGCTAGGCGTTTCAACTTTAAAAGTTGTTGTCGGTTTTAAAGTGCCTGCTGGAATGGCTTCATGATGATACATGGTCCTTTTTTCTATATACTCGACGCCATCTTTTGGCCGGGGCTTTTGCTTTATTTGCAGTTCCCTTTTTTCCTCTTTTTTATGGCAAACATTTAATGGGTTTTTCAGAAAATTGCATTTTCTTCTTTGGCACTCTTTAGCCTTTTTGTTTAGCTACTACTTTTCCAAAGTCTCAGCTGCTGTGGCTCCTGCTCCTGCTCCTGCTGCCGCTGCTGCTGCTCATGACCATGGCTGCCATATTAGATTTTGAATGCATTTCCGCTTTTTGCCGCAGCGAAGGAAACTTTTGTTCGCCATGTTGGCTGGCTTTCCCTCTGCCTGTGTGTGTGTGTGTGTGGAAATATTTTCAACTGACTGACAGCTGTGCTGAAGGGGCGGGCACCCGGACGAGGCTGAGTGGGTGTGTATTTGGCTGGTTTAGTTGGCTCTTTGGTTGGCTGGCTTCTCCGGCTGCATTAAAACTTTGTTTCATTTTGCGTTTGCTTTTGTTTGATGAAAAAGTCCAAGTTGTTGCGCAAAAGTTTTTATGCAAGTTTTGCTATTTTGGCAAATGGATATCACAGCACCACATTCACCCACCCCCAGGAACAACCATGCCAGCCAAATCAAAAGTTGCTATATACGAGGGTTGACTTTAATATATCCAATTCTGGTGGCTTTAAGTGTTTTCGGTTACGATTTGATAGTTCTTTCTGAAGTTCATGTCCGAAACTGGTGAAAACGAATTGATTCAAATTAGAAAATCAAACAAAGTCGTATTTCAGTTGGGGTTGAACGAAGGAGATTAAATTACAACAATTGTTAAAACCAACAAAGTTCATTTGAATTTTACACAATTATAATTCCCAAATGTTTATTCTACAGACATTGGTTATAAGAGAAACTTGCAAAAATTATTGAAGTGTGATAGCAACAAAGTACGCTGATGAGACGATTGGGAGATCTTTGAAACAGCACTGTACGGACAAACCATATTTAATGATTTGTGTTGATTATTGAATTATAATGAAATTTGACTTGAGCCGAACTATATTTATCGATACGAAATATTATCAATTTTCGAAGACCAACCAAAAAAAAAACCGTTATTTCAATTGAAACAAACCAAAACAGTAACTGGGACAAACTTTTTGATGTGAAACATCTTTAATTTCGGTACGCAAGATTTTAGTAAGAGTAAAATTTGATTTCAGCGTCACGTGACGCTGTGAGAAGGGGGGAGAAAGAAGAAAAAAGGGGGATAAGTGACAAACAGTGACAAAACTGTGACTAAACAGCGACTTAACAGTGACCTAACAGTGATTAAACAGTGACTTAACAGTGACAAAAAAACAGTGACTGAACAGTGACAAAAGAGTGACTTAACAGTGACTAAACAGTGACTTAACAGTGACTAAAAGAATGACTAAACAGTGACTTAACAGACTAAACAGTGACTTAACAGTGTCTAAACAGTGACTAAACAATGACAAAAGAGTGACTTAAAAGTGACTTAACAGTGACAAAAGAACTATTTCTAAACAGCGACTTAACAGTGAATTAACAGTGACTAATCAGTGACTTAACAGTGACTAAACTGTGACTAAACAGCGACTTAACAGTGACTGAACAGTGACTAAACAGTGACTTAACAGTGACGAAAGAACTATTTCCAAACAGCGACTTAACAGTGAATTAACAGTGACAAATCAGTGACTTAACAGTGACTAAACTGTGACTAAACAGCGACTTAATAGTGACTAAGCAGTGACCTTAACAGTGACAAAAGAATGACTAAACAGTGACTTAACAGTGACTAAACTGTGACTAAACAGTGACTAAACAGTGACCTAACAGTGACTAAACGGTGCTTATCAGAGAGTAATTTCTATCACTCTTTTAGTCCCTTGCTCTTGTGCAAAAATCCTTAGCACAAATGTTCGTCAAAGATATGGGTTTTAGTGACTTAAAAATGTTTGTTCTCAAAGTGATCGCTCTAAACACTGTCATGGGTAATATGTCAGTGTTTTTAAGTGATTTAACGAAGTTTGTCTAAGTCGGTAACCGTTGTGACAAACGGTGACCTATCAAGTGTATCAAAACCGGTGCTTAGAGGAATTTTAGCTTTGCCTTTTCGTTTTAAGATTGCCAGTGAAGATTTGTGTCACAATTGAAAGAGCTTTCGATTTTGAAATTTAGCCCTTAAATAACTGGTTTCTTTCAGTTTTTAAATAAATGCGCAACCAAAAATATTTCCTATATTTAATTATCGTCTATGGAAGCTGAGTCATCGTGAAGGAACGTTCCCATCAATAGAAAATCAACAGCAGCGGCAAAGATGTCTGCAGAATTTTAGTCAAATTGAATAAGCGGACGACATAACTTCCATCGTTTTCATTTCTTTGCCTGGGCTAGCTGACATTAAGATTCTACCTCACTAAGGCTTTTTCTTCTTCAGAACTTAATTAATGCTAATATATAAATTGTTACAGAATTGCGGGCTTGAATAAATCTGTGACAAACGCAAAAGCGCGCTTTGTGTAATAAAGAATTTGCTTTAAGCATGCAAGTGATATAATATTGTGTGTTGAAATGATCGCAGATCTGTCTGTTTTCGTTCCTGATCTATAGGAATTTGTGAAAAATTTTTATTTCCAAGAAATCGGTCATAAATTCGGTTTCAACCAGACAGCTTACGGCGGAAAAGATATCAATTTATATAAATAAAATCTTTTATTTTAAATTAATTCATTTGTCGCTAGCAACAAACTTGTCAATCACATCTATAATACTAAAATAAGAACTAACATCAAACAACAAAAACCAAACACCATCTATCAAAAAAAAAGTTTATCGGCCCAATTCATGGAGATTTTAGTGATGCATGAAAGTGATAGCTTGAATTTTTTGACTTTGCTTTTCTGTTTGTGATTGCACATTTTATTAGCTCACCACAACAATCAAACTAGATCCATTGATTTGTGCTGTTCACCAGCCAATGTTTTGGTTTTGAAAATGTCTTTTTGGTTAAAAATCCAAATTACATTTCTATCCTCAGTGCCTCAGGTTTGTTATTCTAGCTTAAACTTGTTAGACAACCCTCTCATATAATAACTGTCCTCTTTGTATACACAAAAGTTTAATCAAACTTTGTTCAACTGCATTCCGTAGACATTTCTTAAACGATTTAAATAATCTATACCATCGTATGTATGCTCAACACACACCTGCCAGCTATGTATGCACCTTGCCTTAAGGCAAAGAAAACAAAAAGCATTGCCTACCCCTAGGCTTCGACTATGCTTGGAGTGACACATTCCAGGCATTCCCTTTTTCTTATGCCTCAGCTTAGACCAATTAAAAAAACCATTCAAACCTTGAATAAAGCGTCAACCGGTCGCTAGTTTTATGACCCAAGCTCGCTTATGTGACAATAGATAAATCTACTAACCTCTGATGAGTGGCATTTAATGATTTTGAACGGCACTAAATCTCTTCAAGGACAGAAGCAACAGCAAAGTTAATCATCAACGATTTAACGATCCTAAAATGTGACAATAAAAGTCTAACAAGAAAAGAAACAAACAAAAAATGATTGAAAATGTTCAGTTTTAACGACTTGATGGGAAAAACAAGTTTCCATTTTGAATTGGAGGAATGGCACGAGCCATTTTCTTTACCGTTTTCAAATTGAAAACGTGTCCAACTGTAGTCATCAATTTTTAAACAGGAGTAATCACTTTGTAAACGTTACAGCCGGCATTACCCCAGTCCAGCAAAAAGACAGCTCCTTTGGGGGTTGGTTTTGGGTTCTTGTTACTTTTGGCTATCTACTAAAGTAAGCCTCAAAAAATGTTGTTCTATCCACTTGATTTCCAAATTTCTGCACGTAACTACATAAAGTTGCAGGAAATTTTTATACAATTTGTTGCATGCATAATTCACGAAGCACAATTGGCAGGATAAGAGACCGAAAAGAATGTAAAAAGCATATTGTGGTGGATTTGGGTGGTGGGGGAGTGTGAGTGCGAAGGTTAGAGTGGAGTTGTCAGTTAACCCCAGGAATTATGATGATTCTGGAATAGTGGGTGGCTTAGAGTTAGACAAACAATTGAAATGCTGCATAAAATTTGAAGGGAAAGAATTGTAAATGTATAAAGAAGTAATGGCATTGTTTTAAGTTTACTTGAGAAATTTATAAACTTGCCTTTTAAAACCATTTTCTTAATTGGCAGATATACAATATAAGAGTTGGATCAAAGTAAAGGCGCTTCTTTGATATTTCTATAATTATGAACAGCGTGTGATAAAATGAAAGCTTTGTGCTCAATAGCTGAAAGATTAGGTATGGAAAACATTTCAATAAAATACACTTCTCCAAATAAACGAGAGGCAGTAGATCAGACCTTTAGCTCTTTGAATAGCCAGCCCTAAGAAAACAGTATGCTAGAATCATGCATGTATTTTTGAAAAAGAAGAACCTGGGGAGAAAGAGAAACTTAGAGATGAGCGCAGCAGCAGCACTGCATTTAGCTCCTACTCTAGGTACAGAGTATAAAAATAGTCGGGTCGACTTTCTCACTTGTATTAAATTAAAACATTTCAAATTGTTTCTGGATTATACAAGATGATTACAAAATATTGTAACATGGAATGAATAATATAATCAAGTATCGAATTGATCATTAATATAAATTTGCATTTGAACTTAGCAACGCAATTCTGATTTTGATCTGTAATAAGTCAATGGCATCATCGAGATCTTGAGAGCACAGGATCTCGACATTTAGGTAGAAAACCTTTAAAAGTCACATCCAGGGAGAATAGTCCTGCACGGGGTTGATTGAGGACTCAGTCCCACAGCTGGCAGGATAGGAAGATGATCCGATAAAAGATCGTATTCCTCTTGGACTGAAGAGGAAGAGTCTTACTAACCCGAGTCTAGCGAATCTTAATTGTCTCAAGCTGCGTTTAACGAGTAACAGAGCAACTTTAAAGAGGAGGAGAGTAACAATAGTATCTGTACAGTATAATATTTAAACTCAGCTAAGTCCGTTAGATTTATAGATAAAATGTTAAATAGGCAATTAGCTGAATTTTACTTTGATTATTCTGTTTATAGTTAAAGAACTTTCTTGAATATATCGCTCACTTACTTCAATACTGGCATAACTCAAAATAATCCATTTTGAAAAACACGTTAAAGTTCTTAATGGATTTTAACCCAGAAAAAATGGTTCTTTTTTGTTTCCTGAGTTAATTAATTAAAATATTATAAATTTAAAAATGCTTATTGATACAACATGAAAATATGATGTTTTAACTGAAAGCCGATGTATGTTTGCTCAATACTGCAGGACAACTGAGATATGACGTTCTTGCATTAACAAGAAATTAACCTGTAAAGATATAATGAGACATATTTTCATATCACATGGAAAGTAAAAGTGACACAAAATAGTACACAATCGGCGAAGTATTATTTCATCATTAACTCAAAAATCGTATTTTTTTGAGTTATTCCAGTATTGAAGTAAGTGAGCGATATGTAAAAACAGCTGATTTTGATCGATAGGCTCTACGGACCAGAGTCACCACGCGGTGAAGAAATTTATCGATAGTGTGTGGACCTGGCATTGAGAAGGCCAGAGAAGTGCGAAAATGAACTAACCTGAAGTTCAACCTATTCCAGAAGACGAACAAGTTCGAAGATTAGTTCATGGGTACTTAGATCCTTCAGACAATAAAATAAGACATATTTTTGTGGCGAAAATAGTGTCCAGCTTACTAAGCTATTAAAAAGGTTAATCAATACCTGAATGAACCTCATTCAACGGCTTACAAAAGCGCCTGGACCTTAAAATAAAGAGCTTGCCTCAGCTTCTATAAAAACAAGAAAGAAAGCCAGTCAATCCCGACTGTTTTATAGGTCTATATCAAGGTGGGCAGCGAACTTTCTTTGGTAATAACTTCATTCCAAAGTCTATGTACCTTTGCAGTTTTTTTTTAACAATTACAACAATTAAATTTTTGCTTTGAAAAATGCTTTCTAGAGCAGTGGTGCCTAAAATGCCATAAGCCTACCCCATAGGATAGGAACTTATAATTTTGACGGCGTCGCAGCCGACACACGCATAGAGAGAGAGGAGAGAGAATACGAGTGTTTTATAATGAGCACGCTCGATGGTTTTCTCAATCACGACGCGTTCTTTCGGGTTATTCTTCTGTTCTTGTTGTTCTGTGCTTGTTGCTAATGCTTGACTTCATGACGCTTACTTCGTGTTTAGCTGCTACGCACACAAGCGCAAGTTTTGATTGTGTGAGTTTGGGCACCACTGTTGTAGAGGGATTTTTAAAACTGACCAAAAGGTGGCGCCACTACTGAAAACACTTGGCAATCCAGCAAGCCAGCGTTATTCCTGTTTCGAAAATTGGTAAATAATTTTATTTCAAAATCGGAGGTGTCACAGAAATCTCTTCCAACCAAATTCCAACCCAAAACCAATTCTCGGTGTCAAAGAAATCTCTTTCGGTTGGTTTCAAATCTCTCGTGTTTTGTCGGGAGATTTCGCTAAACTCACCACCCAAACAATTTTGACAAGCAAAACTAATTTTGGAACTGTAAACAAAATTATTTTTCTGGATAGGTTGCATAAAATGAATTAATTATTTAATTAGCTTAAACATTGAAATTTGCGTTTCAATAATTATTAGGAAAAACAACCAAAGTCTTTAATGTTAATCTAAACCAACCACATCAGTGGCGCCGTTTGGCGATTGTGGCTCCATCTGGATGGCAGCCAGCGCATTAAGGGCTGGAGAGTTATACTTTATGTTTGACGCCAAAAATATTTAAAATTTTAATTATATTTATGAAGAATGTGAATTAAATTTGAACTATAATTTAAAAATGCATCATAAAACATTTATCACAATCAAAAATTTCAGTTTAACATCAAATTAACACATAACTTAACTTAGGGAAATTTTTTTGCGAGAGATGCAGCCCTGTTTTTAGCGATGGAACTTTAATTGGAACAGTTTCTGTTCTAACTAGATTTTCAAATAAGAAAAGGAAATCTCTTGAAGTTCTGGGACACCGACGGATTTTTCGAGCGATTTGCAAACCAACCGAGGACAAAATCTCTAGAGATTTCTGTGACACCCCCGAATATCTCTAACAGGTTCGAACTATCGAAAACCAATCTACAAAACTTTGGGTCGAGTGACCCCGTGGCCAAAAAAACCCTGTACAATTGAGACACTCATACAAACACACACACAAACGTACACACACACACACGCAGACAGAGACATGCGCGCGCGCACACTTACTCATATGCTCTAGTTACAAGAATGAAGTTTTTCAGTAATAAGCTAAAAGGCGATATATTTTTGTCTGGATTAACAGTAAATTGCCACAAGAAAACGCCCTGAATTGGCTCTCAGGACACAACCACGGTAACAGCGGTAAGCCAGATATATACTTAGCTCCGGTCTAAGTCAAATTAATTTTAAATTTGTACTATAAAAATACAAATTTTTGTGCCAAAGAATTGAGCTCTTGACCTTAGAGAAGTTTTAGTTTTTAGCGCAAAGTTTCACAAGTGACCATTTGCTGAAAGACGATGGTTCATAAGGCAGCAGCAGCACAGCAGCATTTTAAAAATCTGTCACATTTTCAGAGTTTTATGATCTGGCATCAGCTTATAAACTCTCCTAAAAACCAGTATGCAATGCCCGCAAATAAAACCAGTCCGAAATGTGATCCACATTAAATTGCTTCTCCGAACTGATTCGCTTCATCTTATCGCACAGTTTTTGCTAATTGCGAATGCCAAACAAACACAAATCGCGACATTAAGACTCGAATGTTAATCTATTGAAATAAGCGCCACCATTTGTCTATCAAATCAAACAAGATATGATGCCAGAGTCTCAGTTCCATTCACATTTAATTGATGGCAAATAAAAACAGAGAGACAGAGAGAGCGAAAGAAAAGAAAAACAAACTTAAATCGAAATAGGCAAATTTATTAAATTCTCATTTATCAAAGTTCATAAATCAAAAGTTTGAGTTTTGATTTTGTCAGCCGGCGCGAAGAGAAAAACTACAAAATTGTTTATTATATTTATTTATTTGTCCGGCATGATCTATCAACAGTTGCCGTTTGGTGTGTCTGTGTTTTTTTTTTTATGGGTCTGCGTTTATGAGTAGTTAATTTGTCGGGTTTTGATTTGATTTGGCATTTGATGGGCGCAATGAACTGTGAAAACTAATGTTTCAAACATTTGTGGTGCACTTGACATTTGAATGATGTCAATCTATCACACACTGTACACTGCGTACACGCGGTACACTTACTTTCAGCCTGACCTTAGCCGGGCTGTCAAAATGGTTGCATTTGACAGCTGCCTGAATGCCTGGCTGGCTGGCGCATCATTTTTCGCAAATGGGAAACAAAACGCGGCTTTGAACTACTAAATCATTTTTGACAGTTGGCAGCGACGCGGGGAAAGCCCCAGGCAGAGCAGTCGCAATTTGCGTCTGCTGCGGCACACTTTAACCATGACCTTGAGAGCCGTTACACACACACAGACACATTTTTTGCTGCTTTTGTTTATGCAATAAATTAAAAGCAATAATTTTTCATCTTGAGGCAGCGACGCTAGCAGCAGCAACAGTTGAAAGTTCGCCCGCTGCGGCGCAGCGCATTAATTTTGTGTAAAGTTTATACACACACACACACACACAGCCAAAGTGATAAAGCACCGCAATGGCAGCAATGTCGACGTCGGCGTCGACGCCTGGGCAGACATTGTTTTTAACTCGCTGCTGACTCTGCCCTCCCCCTGCCATAAATACGCGCGCGTTCGCAAAAAAAAAAAAAGAAAACAATAATTCAACTTGTGGCTGCTCCACATACTCGTCGTATCTGTAAACTGCAGGTTCAATGGACGCTTTGCGCCTGCGCAGGGCCCGGCTCTGTCACCGTGTCTCTCTCTGTGTGTGTGTGTTTGTGTTGTGCCATTAATTCTAGCGCTTTGCCGGCTTGTTTGACAGTTCTGACAGACGATTATTTAAAGTTGTGCTTAAATGCTCTCTCGACTGTGTGTCTGCCTGTCTATCGGTGGCAGGGCCATGGCCAGGCGCACAACTACAACAAATTGCATTTTTGGCCACCAATATTTTTATGGTTAGTGGGTTACTGGGTCCACAGATATCCACGCTACCTTTACACTCCATTCCTCAATTTAACGCATCGTAAACAAAAAACAAAAAAAACAAAAGGAAGCCTTGGCTTAGCCAAGACCACAACCCTCCAAGGTCATAAATCAAACTTCAAGCCCAGTTCACGTGCCAGGCAAACGCTTGCTCTTGCTGTGGCCAGTTTAATGTTTACTTCATTAATGAAAGCGAAATGTGGCCATAAACGAGGGCGGCAACAGAAGTAGTAAATGATCTGAAGTTTACCAGCAGAGGCCCAGCAGGCTAAAAGTATTAAACGAAAGTCTAGAGAGCAACCAACTTACACCCAGCCGGTGACCTGTGGATTAACAACCTTCTGCTTCTGAGCTGTAAACGGGTTCAATCGCCTAGTGTCGGACTACCCATTAAACAGGCACCACAGGCAGGACCCTAACAGCTAGCAGCAGTGTACTACGTAAGGTCCTGTATAGGACTTACAACCGCGCGTTGGTTTCAAACAGAACAGATCAGCTAAGCGTTTATTTGAAATGTGTGTGGCCCCTACACAAAGCATTTGTTCGTTGGATCATCTATGCATACAATGAGAGCAGAGAAGTTGCCACTGGCAACTGAGAAAATATTCGTTTACGTATGGATGTATATGTGTGTGTTGTTATTGTTTAGAAACTGCAAACTGCAAACAGCACCCACCTAGCATTTGGAAGATCATTTTAACAAGAATCAACTTGATGAGTCTTTTTGGAGCCCTTTCGGTGATTAAAAAGAGATTCATTTCATGGGCGACTTAAGGAAGACTCGGAAATGACTCATGCAAATGCTCAAAATGTGATTCATTTAAAAACGACTCGAAAAAGACTCGCAAATGACTCGAAAAGGAGTCGAAACTGATCAGAAAAACGGGATAGAAATGACTCTTTATAAAGAGTCGCGGCTAGGGTACCATTTTCTCCCGACAAAAGTATCATTTATGATCAGAAAATGAGCGCATTTATGACTATTTTAATCAGACAGAGGACTCAAAAAGCTAACGTGATCAGAAATTCAAAAGTTGGGCTTTGGAAGATCGTTTTTACAAAAATCACTTTGAGGAGTCTTTTTCGAGTCGCCTTGCTGATTAAAAAGAGATTGGTGATTAAAAGAAGACTCGAAAATGAATCGTGCATATGCTTAAAATGTGATTCATTGAAATAAGACTAACAAAACGTAAAGCAATCGAAAATTGATCGCGCGGGTGATTGAATAATGATTGTTTTTGGTCTCGAGTCGAAACTGATAGGTAATACGACTCGAAAATGATTCGGAAGGGCGAGTCATAAATGACTCCTTTAGAAGAGTCATAAAAGACTCTTTCGGAAGAGTCACAAACGACTCTTTCAGAGGAGTCGCGGCTAGGGTACCATTTTCTCCCGACGAAAGAGTCATTTCGGATCGGAAAACGAGCGCACTTGTGACTATTTTAATCAGTAAGAGGAGTCGAAAAAGACTCGAATATGATCAAAAATTTCTTGAAATGCTGGCTGGGATTATATTTGCATACACTTGCTGCACAAACTAACACTTCTTATTATGAATGAATTCGAGCTTGAGAATGACAAGTGTTCTTATTTATGCTAAAAGCAAGAGTTTACTGGTGCATGTTTTTAGGCAGATTTAATACTAATAAAAACTTAGACGCGTTGCCATCTGCACGCGTTGTCGAGGGTTCGAGAGTTCGAGGGCCATTGGCAAACAATGGTAAAATGAACTATTTTTATTGGTTGGAGCATTTTCAACCGGTATTTCTGGTTGACATTTACTTTGCTACGGTAATATTTACGCTATGTGTTAAGCCACTTTGACTAAACTTGAGGGTAAGTTCAATTCGCGATTATGGGTTAGAGCATTTTAACCATTTATCAAGAAAATTATTGCTCTGTAGAGGAAGTTAAACTAAACAAAACTTTTGGGGTTCGCTGCGCACTCAGTATTTTTTTCCATATATATCGATATATATAATTACTTTTGTGACAACGGATGTTATAGGGGAGTTGTAAGTTGATTTTTGAGTGTACAATGTAGCGCACTGCGCAGCTACGATGTCCTCCGTCGGTCTTGGTTCGAAGACTCAAAGCTGTTGTCTGGTGTAGCTGATGAAGTGCGAAACTTCTATCGGATAATGTAAGTAACGACTGAGTGGCTCTGGTACTTGTGCGTGTTCATAGTTCTGTAAAGTTTCATCGAATCGCATAATGTATTACGTTAAACAGGGCTTGACCCTTTTTCGATTTCGATCAAATCTTGCGGAATCGGAATTGTTATTCTGTATTCTAAAATTTGGCTTCTCATCTAATTAATTATTATCTTTTATTGTAATTTTTTAGAATAGGGAATCTCCTAACTGAGCAAGATGATATAGTCATCTAATAACATTGATAGATCAACAATTTGAATAAAGCTGTAAAACATATAATCGGCTATAGAGACAAAACTTAGAAGAATAAATTACTGAAGCTCTTTATTGTTCCTCTTCGGTATTTTAATGATTCGTCAGTCTCGGTAAAATGGTTTGAAATATTTTTTATGGTGTTTTTTATATTCTGCGGTGGTTGAAAATGTTCTCAATCATGGTTTTGTTATAAGTATCGAGTGCTACTTATGGAGTATGTAAGAGTTCAAAGAACTTGGTATCGAATTTCAAGTACTGAGTATCAAGTTCTAAGTATGCAGTCTTGGGTATAGAATATTAAGTATCGAGTTCTTAGTATCGACTAATGATTTTCGAGTTCCGAGTACTGAGTATTGAGTACTTACTGGGTATCGAGCTCTAAGTATCGAGTACTGAGCATACAGTACTAAGTTTGGAGTACTGATAATAGAGTACTGAGTATCGAGTACTGAGAATCGAGTACTGAGTACCGAGTATCGAGTACTGAGTATCGAGTACCGATTATCGAGTACCGATTATCGAGTATGGAGTATCGAGTACTGTATTAAGTGTCCTTTTTGCTTACAGTTTTAATATTTCAATTATTATTTTTCTCTTATTACCATGTAAGTTGGTTTGTTTGCCTTAAGTGCCTTGAGCCCATAGGGTTTTTAGGTCTTTGGTTGCGTGCTAGCTTACAGCCTATTGTAAAATGTTTCCTATTCAACAAAATACACTCAACTTAGACTGACTTTGACAGGCGTTCACACATGTATGGAAGCAACTGAAACCTTAAAATATGACAGCTTGACAATTGGTGTGAATGTAACCTTTCAATATCCAAATACCACTATCCAACATAATTTATCCATAGTTACAGACACAAAAAAATATTTACTTGGGACTACTATTTCTGCTAATAGATTAACGTTCAGCTTAATCTATAAACTAAATATGTACACTTGGACTTGAAGTACTTCTCTTCCTATCCTCGTTATTTTTATAATATTTATCGTTTGGCTGCCATCAATCTGCCACTGTGCACAGCAGCGTACACAGATTTGATCCATCAAAAATTGGTACAAGTTCATCTCATCATACTCATTCTCGCTGCCGCTTGCTGGTGGGCGTCACCAGCTGCACGTTGAAAGCCTTTGAGACCGCCAATGTTCAATTTATGAGCCGCAGACAGTCTGCCCTTTTTTCCCCTTTGCTTTTTTAATCGATTGTAGCTTTAATTAAAATTTAACTTTATAATGATTTTTTATCAGCTGTCCAAGCCAGCGAAACTGTGTTTAAGTCTAAATTAAAAAGAAATTTCTCATTTTCAAAACAGGAAGCAGCCGTCTGGCGGTGAGCAAACTGGGCGTGCATACGGGAACGTGATCGGTCAATGGAGGAGAAGCCTACGACAAACTTGCTAACTTGATTGATGTGCGAACTTAACGGAGAGTGAGAGAGAGAGAGAGAGATAGGGATCATGTGTGGTCACTTTAACTAAGTACTTAAGGATATCAACAAATGTTAAATGAACTTAATGTGAAATGTGACTTACCATCATATGTTAGTTCTGAAGGATTGAGTGATGATAAGAACTTACCATCTGCAAGAGAGAAAAACAAAACAGAGAACATTAGTTTCAATTAAATTATTTACAAATAAAATGCATTTATTTTAATTAGATAAAGAAATAAAAAAAAAACACAAAAAAGTGCCACCACAGGCATTAAATTAATTATAAATGGATTATAACAAGAAAGCAACAAAAAAAGTAACATATCCATTTTTGCATAATTTGCTGCATTAAAATGTTTAATTACATTCAGTTGATGCTTGTTTTTGTGCTTGTTTGTATACCCTTGCACAGAGCGTAGCATCAATTTGACACTTTTTTTGACATTTTATCATTATAAACAAAATTCAACTATTTCGGGTTCAGGGAATCAAGCTCCAATATTACTTTTTAGGGTAGTCTAAGATAAAATTCTAACAAATAATTTGAGTCTCGAAAAAAAACATACATTTTTTTTTAAATTTGAATGAAATTTATACTTAAATGGATCTATTTTTGTTCTTAGTTCATTTTTATAGGCGAAAAGTGGGCATAAGTAACTCAACGCAGAAATCATTACAGTTGTTGGGTATTCAGAGCTCTGAATTCATAAATTGGGGATAGAAAAATGCAAAATTGAAACAAGAAATTTTACCTAAGGCCAAGGTCTCACAGGCAAATTATTTGCTCAAATTTTAATGAAAATTTGTCCAACTAGCTTTGATTATAGATTTTTAAAGATGTGTAAGGATTTAAAACAAGGGCCGGCAAAAACACACATGCTCATTTTGGCGTTGCGTGTGTGTGTTTAGCCAAGCAAGAGCGCGCGTATTTAGCACATCTTTGTTGTTGCAAAAGAGAGCATTATAGGCTCGTATACTGTAGTTGTGCCGACGTCGCTCCTGCAGAGCGGTGTTGTATACACAGTAGACTCCGATTTAAAACTATAACTGGCTGATCAATATGTCCGAAAAGTTCCCTTATTTGGGCTACTTAAACAAGCTTAGCTTTACTTGTGGCATCGAACATGATTGATTTAAGATGAAATTCTTTAATTTTTTCTAGGTTGTAAACGAAGGTTCCTTATACCCTGAGTGGTATATTAAAATTGTCTGATGTTTGTAACGTGAAGGAAACATCTCCGACCACATAAAGTATATATATTCTTGATCAGCATGACGAGCTGAGTTGAATGCCAGTCTGTCCGTCCGTCTGTCCGTCTGTCCGTCCGTTTCTGTCCGTCTGTTTCTATGCTATCTCCTCCGTCAGTTTTAAAGCTATCTCAACCAAACTTTGGCACAAGTCTTTTGGTATAAATACGCTGCACATTTGTCGGAACCGGCCGGATCGGATGACTATAGCATATAGCTGCCATAGGAACGATCGGTTGAAAAAATAGTTTTAGTGAGAAAAACTTTTTTGTTTTCAATGCTATCGCTCCCAACCCCCGTATTTATAAGTTTTCTATGCTTTCACATAATTTCAGCAAGTTTTATGAAAATCGGGCAACTATATAGTATAGCTGCCATACAAAAGATAGGTCTAAAAAAAGTCTTAGTGAGAAAAACTTTTTTGTTTTCAATGCTATCGCTCCCAACCCCCGTATTTATAAGTTTTCTATGCTTTCACATAATTTCAGCAAGTTTTATGAAAATCGGGCAACTATATAGTATAGCTGCCATACAAAAGATAGGTCTGAAAAAAAGTCTTAGTAAGAAAACTTTTTTGTTTTCAATGCTATCGCTCCCACGTTGTACAGATCTATATTATATACTACCACACAATTTTGTCAAGTTTGATTTAAATCGGATGACTATAGCATATAGCTGCCATAGGAACGATCGGTCCAAAATGTAGTTCTAGTGAGAAAAACTTTTTTGATGAATATATCGTATTGCCATATAAAAAACTGGCAGCATATATCATGCTCCGAGGGTATATAAACTTCGGTACAGCCGAAGTTAGCTTCCCTATTTTTTGGAAAAAGTGTAAGCATTTCCAACAACAACTTACTCTCTAGTTAAATTGTGCACAGCTTGCTCGACCCAGACCCTGACTACGAAAAAGTCGGGCACTACTGCCAAACAGGGTGCCCGCATAATTTGTCTAGAATAATTGTTATAATTCTGTGCTAAAGTGTAATACAAATTCAATCAGTTTGTCATTGCTGTCAACCAAAGTAAGACCACCATTATTATTTGATACGAGAGTTGCAACGAAATGGGGTAACTAAAAATGTCGACTGATGGTAGGCAGAGCCAGCCACAATCGACTCCTAAGAAAAACGCTGAGAGTGTCTACCAAGTAAGCTGTTCTTATAAACTTTTTAAGTTTTGTTGCTGCCCGGACTTCCTACTACAGCATCTCGTATGCGCAGTTTGTAGTCACATTCAACTTGCAGTTTTTACTAAATAGATACGTTGGCGAGAAAAATTAACTTCATGGTTTTAGCAGGTTTTCCACATAGCTTGATCAGCTTCCGTCAAAAACCCAATACAGTGGGGCAATTTATGAAAACTTTAATTCTACAGTTGCTGACGCTCAGCTTCATTGGGCAATGTATACTGCGACATAAACCGCAAAAATGCTGTAAATATCCTTTTCGTAATCCTGGTTAAAGTTCCCCCATCAGCGATTTCAAATATTGTACACATTATTCGAATAGATGCACTAACTCCAGAGGAGTCCAAATGAAACAACACTATGGCGACCTGTAAATCAATTGGCATTTGATTTTTGAATCCACTTATTGCAAAAACTTCGTCTTCCTTTAGCAATTCCAGAATTCCAGCAATATTCCGAATTGGTTCCGAGTCACGCGCAAAATTTGCTTAAAACGACGCCCATTAAATAAGGTGGGGATGTTATTTCGCCACCCTAATGGTTTAGACACGTTAGAGATATCTCCTCGATGGCAAGAATATATGCAAGCGACATCGTCTATAACGTCATCCATTGCGAAATCAAGCTGGATTGTTGGACATACATCTGCAAAAGTCGACAACAATTAATCGTGCAGGTGTGTAATAGCAAAATACGCACCTTCAATCATTTCAACTTCACGACTCAATTCACTTGCTTTCCATTCAAGAAAAATATCTTTTAATGCTTTTAGTTGTCATTTTTTATTTATATAATTTTCTCCTGCAAATCTCGAAAACATAACAGTCGGAATGTCAAAAAAAATTGTGCACAAATTTCGTGTCAGGGGCTGCTCACAAATACAAAGTAATGATTTTTTGTAAGTCCTTTTTAATCTAAAAAGTAAGACTTAAGAAATCATTTTTGAACTTGCAGAATATTTACACAATTCAAGGTTTAAGGATATCATGCCGAATGTGCTGACTTCAATCCCTTTTTGAAATCACATGTTCATGAATTAGAGAGCGAGCAAACAAATATAAGTAGCATTTTAGACATGCGGCAACAAACGATGGCGATGGCGGTGTCCGATGAGATGCTATTCTATACGTGTTCAGTGCGCTTGGCGTCTTATTTAAATGAAGTACTGTACCAACCAAAATTTTTTATCTCATCTAAGTATAGACCAAACCTTGCACAGATTACAAAGCGGAGGCTGAGCTCTGTAGAAAGACGATGTTTATCAAGGGTGTCCGGAAATCTCTAGAGATTTTCTATAGAGCAGTGTACAGGGTTGTCCATATTCGACGGACCCATCTGGCAACATAATAACTTTTGACAGAGATGTCAGATCGCTTAATGACATACCACGTTTGAAGCGTCAGTCCAAGCAGATTTTTACCATGGAACAATACACGCCACGCGAGCGCTCTAAAATAGTTGAAATTTACATTCAACAGAACAAGTCAATTGTGAAAACTCAACGTGCTTTTAAAAAAATTTCACATTTGTCTTATTTCACATTGAATGGGACCGTAAATAAGCAAAATTGCCGTATTTACGCCACTGAAAATCCTCAGGAGATTCAAGGAGTGCCTCTTCATGACGAAAAAGTCACAGTTTGGTGCGGCGTTAGTGCGAAAACGGTCATTGGGCCGTTTTTCTTCCAAAATGAAAATGGCCATGCTGTTACCATCAACCAGGAGCGTTATCGCGACATGATGACCAATTTTGTGATGCCAATTATTCGTCGAAAGCGTATGAGGCAGTTCTGGTTTCAACAAGACGGCGCTCCACCGCACACAAGTCGCATAACAATCGATTTTCTGAAGAAATTGTTTCCGGGCCGTTTGATGTCGAAGAGTGGTGATTTGGACTGGCCACCGCGTTCGCCCGATTTGACGCCGCCTGACTTCTTCTTGTGGGGATATTTGAAGTCAAAGGTTTACGTTAACAAGCCAAGGTTCGTAGAAGAGCTAAGGACAACATTCGTGAAGAAATAGCCGCTATTCGGCCGAAATGTTGGCGAAATCGATAGGAAAATGCTGCAAAAAGGGCACAATGCCATCAACGCCAGAGGCGGCCATTTGAATATCATATTCAAAAATTGATGTAAACAGAAATTAAATGATTAAGATTGCCAGCCGCCAAAATTTTCTATTTCTTTGATTTTTAAAAAAAAAAACATGGGTCCGTCGAATATGGGCAACCCTGTACTTCCGAACTCATGGTGAAGCCATCAGCCTATACTGAGGGCCAATAGCTGTCTGGACTCGGCCACCTTATTAATTCCACCATGTTCCTAATAAACTTGAACTATTGGCTTAGAAATGTAAAATAAGACCACCTACTAGACTATGTGGAAGAAAACCGACATCAAATCTACTTGCTCAACTTTCGCTAACATGTAAATTCAAACAGCCTTAATATAAAGTGCTAACGTTTATACGAAAATCTCTAGAGATTTTGGTTCACACCCGTTTGTAAAAAGAAAACTATTGAAACTTCATTGCCCATTCAAATCCCAGTTGAGCCCAAAATTTGTATAATTCTTTGTTTTTCAGATGTTTTTTTATATAACAAAACTTTCTTTAAAGTGTATAAGAATGACGATAAAAGAGGAAGGGGAAGAAGAGTTATCTTCCTGGGAGCAAATCAAAAGCTAGCGATAGAACTAGTTTGATTGTTGTATGGTGAAACGAATGTATGGTGCAATCTTGATTCCGCCAATTTATTTGTGTTTGTAATGGATGAAACAAACTCAATTTATCCTTGACAGAAGGTTTAGCTAAGTCGTTAAAAAAAACTCGAAGAACTTAAAAAATTGTATCTA
Source organism: Lordiphosa stackelbergi (assembly GCA_018904235.1). Classification (NCBI taxonomy): domain Eukaryota; kingdom Metazoa; phylum Arthropoda; class Insecta; order Diptera; family Drosophilidae; genus Lordiphosa; species Lordiphosa stackelbergi. The sequence goes on along the minus strand of JAEIFU010000257.1, from coordinate 81,837 downwards.
TCATTTTCAATTAAAGCTGATAACTTTGACGCAGAGAGAAAAAGTAACAACAAAAGGTACTATAAATAATGTATAATGACGCAGAAATTTTTACCTAAGAGTAAAGGCCGTGATTTTTCACCAGCACAAATCGATGACGAATAAATCGATGGATCTAGTTCAATTATTGGAGGTGAACCAACGCGAAGTGCAATTATGATTGCTAATTTTTGTGATTTTCATTAAAATCGAAACGATAGCCTTCACGCATACCATTTTATCTAAAATTTTTTTTTTTATGGATGATGATTGATATTTGATGTATGCTGGTGAACAAGGCCAATTTTTTTTATGTATGATTTTTGATGTTTGATGTATATTACACATCGAGTTCAAAATAATCTCGAACAAGCTTTAAATGATTCTGCTTTGGCATCAAAATGGTACTAGAATTTGTTTGCTTAATTCAAACTTTTTGAAGATTACCCTGGGATAAATGTAATCTCTGAGACACATAAACTCAATCTTTTGGTGATGTGGTCAAGAATAAACGGGATTACCCTGTTTTCATTACCGTTTGGGATTGATTTGTTTTGTTGAGTTAATCAACGTTCCACATTGAAATTTACCAAATCTTTGAGCTCTGATTTCTGTCTCAATCTTGGAGCTAGAGTATAGCTTACTTATGATCTTAAAGTTTGTGAAAACTTTACATTAAAACTCCTCCCTGCCCTCTCTTCAGCCTTCAAGTCTTCATTTCAACTAGCTGACCTTATTCCAACAATATATGGCCACTATATAATGTCATTTTATGATATTTTAAATGTCACAAAGTGCTTAAAAATGTTTTAAAAATTTTGTGTTGTTTCTCTTGCCTTTTGTTTTGAGCAACTATTTTCAGTTTCTATTAATACAAAACTTATTTTTATCGACCCCATTTGATGGCACTCGGTCTAAGTGTGGTGTTCCCTACCGCCAACCCGCCGCGCTCTCTCTCTCTGTTCGTGCACTCTGCTGAAGTGGTTGGGTATGATGATAAATGGCGCTAGGCATTGATTAGAGGGCAACATTGCATTTGCCTTATCATCAAGTTCAAACTGCAGTCTACACAAAAACTGTAACACATTATAAACCCCGGCCGAGAAAAGCAAAGAGACGAAACGAATTTTCCATTTTCCATAGACCTCTTCAACCCCACACACAATGCCGGAGTGAGTGTGTGTGTGTGTGGTTTAGATAAAATTGTGTTTCGAAAGTGACAGTTGAAATGATTTATCACTTGCCTGCGACTGCAAGGCGCAAACGCCCTGCTCTGCCCCGCTTCCACCTCCTCCCTGGCTATCCACCAGCTTTGCTGCTGTCGTCAAAGTTTTTAGCACAAGCTTGCTGGATGGTTCCCTCGGTTCCCCGGGCCCGGCATGTTTGGCATTTTTGTGTAGAAAAATTGAAAATTGCTTTTTTTTTCGTCAGCAGCCGGTCCTCCCTCCCCCCCATTCCCACCCGCTGCCCGCTTTTCTATCTCAACTTCATCTTTCCAATTTTCTACTATTTGGCTTTTTGTTTCCCCTCATTGTTGTTGTTGTTGCTGCTGCCGCTGTGAGTTTTTCAGATGAAAATTTAATTCCCGCACAACCGTCGTCCCCTCCCAGGCCCCTCCCTGCCCTCCTACAACCAGCGAGCTAATTTAAAAATTTTTGTAATTTTTCGCTTTGCTCTTTTTGGAATTTTGCAATGCGCGACAAAATGATTTATGTCGCTGCCTGTGCAAAATTAAAAAATATTACAAAACAACAATTTAAATAACATAAAAAACAAACACGCACACACACTCACACACACAGACACTCGCTTTAAGCTTTAAATGAAAATGTTTCGCGAAACATAAAAACACGAACAACAAAAAAATGCTCAAATAACCGCAACAATTTTTCAACATTTTGCGTGTAAATTTTTCCAATTGGTTGAGCGCGTGAAATGTGCAGCCAAGTTGGTGGGATTACCATTACGTATTTTTTTGTTTTGGGGTGTTTTCAACTTCAGCATGTGGGCGTGTCTATGGTATAAGTTCACTCTTGAGGCAGGTGCCAAACACACAAAAACTGTCTCATGATTAATCAGAATGGTGCAAAAATGTTGCCCGAACATCAGTTCTTTTGGGGGAGGGTTTCAAGAGCTGGCCATTTGCATGACCGACCGTCGGCTGCGCTGTGCTGTGCTGTGCTGCGGTGCGTTGACCAAAACCCAAACAAAATGGGAACCCAGTCTGGCCGCAGGGCCAGAGCTTTTAGTCTGGCCACTTTCAGCTGTAAATGCAAAATGGTGTAACGACCAAACAGACAGACAGACAGAGACAGACAAGTCAGTAGATAAATTGAAATAAATAAAATCCAACTGGTGAAATTAAAGTAAGTTTCCTTTGAGTTATGAGATTTTAATTTAAGAATTTTAAAGTTACCAAAAATCGTTGTAGTACGAATACATCACTTAAGGTTTATATGAGGTTTTTCGTGAGTGCAGATGTCATCATCAATGTGATGAGTCAGAAAATGAGTTGCCGTCTTGACATGTAGAAAGTTCAGTTGAGAACTCAAGCACAGTTTTTGGTAACATTTACAGTTTTTCTTTATCTTAAAACTTAATCAAAATGTCCTTCGTCTGCCACGTAATATGCCAAACTACAAACAAAACATTTAGAAACTGGACGTCCTTATGGTATATGTATATCATCTAAAAATTGTTACTCAAGCGCTGATGAACACAATCTTTCAAATCTGTTAATGGGTAACCTTAAATACAGTTGTGAACACCATTACGGACATCCGACTGAAGGACTAAAAAGAATTTTGTCGTTGCGTCAGATTTATTTTGGTTCGCCAGTGACTTTTCAAAGAATCCAGTAACTGGTATTAAGTACAGAGTATCGAGTTCTGAGCATTGAGTTTTCTGAGAATCGAGTAATGAGCATAGAGTAATGAATATCGTAAGCTAAGTAATAACATAATAAAATAAAATGTAATAGTCGAGTACTGAGCATAGAGTAATTAGCATCGAGTACTGAGTATCGAGGACTAAGTATTAAATACTGAGTGATTATCAAGTATTGAGTATCGAATACTGACTATTGAATAATGAGTAAAAAGTATTGAGTATCGTCTCTGGGCATCGAATACTGATAATCGAGTACGAAGTATTAAAAACTAAGTGTTAAGTACTGAGTATCAAATGGTGATTATCAAGAATAGAGTATTAAATACTGAGTATTTTACTAGGGAACAAGTGTAGTCGAGTTTTGAGCATCGAGTACTTATACATCAAGTACTTAGTAGTATCGAAAACTGAGTATTGACATGTGCCGTAGTATTGTATTGATTACTGATTGTCTAATACTGATAATGCAGCTTCATTTTTCGAGTACTAGGTATCGAGCACTGAGTAGGTATCAAAAACTGAGTATTGACTAGGGTTGTCGATATTTCTCAAAATATCAATATCGATAATATCAAAATCTTCAATATCGATATTTGATATATCGGGACCAAAAAACATCGATATATCGTTATTTTCTAAAGCTTAAGAAAACTGAAAAGTTTTTAAGGAATCTTCACCGCCAAATGACCATTTCTAGTGTCCGTTATATCTTATCTTTATAATGGGATAACTTTCAGATTGAAATGATTTTTAGGGGGTCGCTTTGTATGGGTGGAAAAAACGAAATCTACGGAAAATTTAACCAAAAATTTGACCAAGGACCCATGTCAAAATGAATTCCTAGCCGGTACAAATCAATCTCAAATATTAAAGATATTTAAGGATTTTGTCTTTTTTGAAAAGGACAGAAAACAAAAAACAATTTTTATTTATTTTACTTAGAAATCGCGCTTCTACGAAGAAACATAATAAGAGAAGAAAATCTATGGCGAAATACCGTACCTGGATCAAGTTGAATGGAGGAATTCATTTTAGACCCATGTTTTCTGGACGAAATTTTCCGAAGATTTCGTTTTTTCTATACGCTTTGTGCAAAACAAAATCGGCAGTCTTGTTTTGACAATTTGCTTTTGCAATTACCATAGTAATTTTTTTCTGATATATCGTTTATAAAAATATCGATAGTCGGCTACATCGGTACAAAAAATATCATATCGAAATAACCCTTATCGTCCAACCAAAAAATCTATATACCGATAAAATATTGACAACCTTAGTATTGACTACTTAGTATCGAATAGTGATTATCAAGAATTGAATATCGAGTACTGAGTATTGATTACTGAATGTCTAGTACTGACTATCAAGTTTAATCTTTCGAGTACTAAGCATCGAGTACTCAGCTTTGAGTACTAAGTATCAAAAACTGCGTATTGCCTATCGAATAGTGATTATCAAGAATTGAATATCGAGTACTGAGTATGGGCAGTAGGCAGTTGTGAGTATCAGGAAGTAAGATAAAAATCTCATACAAATAAGTTAACGTCCGTTCTTCTACCTTACTTCTTGTTACCATACCACTGCATATAGAGGCATAACTGCCGAATTTTCATACAACAAAAAACTCAGTTTTTATAAATCAAATAAAGGGTATTCAGGGTATTCACTTGGTGTCTTCAATGAGATATCGATGTAGTGGGAGGGAGAAATAAACAAACATGGCTGATTGATTCTGCAGAGCGGATCTTACAACTGCATTGTAAAGATCAACTTAGAGCTGGTTGTGCACACTAGCATGCACAGAGTGTGATTAAGTTCTACCGTCAGTTCATCTTTCAGCTGCATGTGTGCGCGCACCCTAAGCGTTCATTGCAGAGTTGATTGAGAAAATTTAAGATAATTTTATTTCGAAGCTTCAATTTTAAGTGGGGTTATTTGGGTTAGAAAAACGCCTTCGTTTCTTTGTCAACTGAGTGTTCCACCTACCCCAGTACTCATCCCAACTTTGCAATACATTTAGAAACAGAACTTTCCACCATGTCACCAAGACCATGCGAATGTCACCCACTCGTCTTCTAAGAGTTGTTTCAACGCACCTGCTAAAGATAAAAACGCAGTTTATCCGCACTTGGGAATCCATGGCACTGGAACACAACATTGAATGCAATCCGAGCGATTACAACGCATGGAGCGTTTGGCAACGAAGTATTGACAAGAGAGAGAGAGAAGAGCCAGTTTCGAAGCTCGAAGAGCTAGTCAGTCCTGCATCACCTATAGCCAACTGCACTACAACCTTTCGACTAAAAACTATGTTCAAAATGACCTTGATGCTGCAATCATATCGGTTATTTTCCAAGCAAGAACAGAACTGATGAGAATAAACTATACGCCGTACAGTACCACGAGCAGCCAATGCACATTCTGCAATACTAGAGAGAGAGAGAGAGAGAGAGAGAGACAGAGAGAGAGAGCCCAGCGGCGCAAATGGCCATTACAAAATGGGTTACTCCTGCGTTACTTTGCCATCAGTATGAAGAAAATACTTCCATACAATGTGCATTACTTTGCCATAGGCATGGCCGCTTTGTAAACGGGCTGCCGACAACCTGCATTACTAGGTATTGGGATGTATGCCGGAGCCGAACTTTCCATTACGAATGCGTACATTATTTTTAAAATTGTAATGCAGAAGGTTCGCAGTCTGTTTGTCTTCGATTACTATCTCTCTAACGAAAATCAGCTATCGTAGTGCATTACATTTTCGACAGTCGTAATGCATATTTTTCACAGCTCGGCGCCGCTGGGATATATAAAGAGTTGTGAGAGAGCGAGTGAACCTACCTTGTTTAGTATACCTTGGCCAAGAGGAAGGAAAATGTGACTGTCTCTCTCTGATACTTAGTGATGCATGACTTCGGCAAGTGTTTTCGGCAGAACGGATCAGGGATTTGACTATGAGATTTATTCTGCTATCATTACCTGAATCCACTACTGACCAGTCCAATGTTGCAAGTCGGCAAGGGTATTGTCATTTAAACCTATCATATCTTTGTGATCGTTTCGCAGCGCTAACCCGTTAAGTCTGGGATGGGACTAGAAAGGTAGCTTTTCAATTTTTTTAAATTGCAGTCTGGGCTATTTCCAAATCTGAGGTCTTGTAAAATAATTTCATTTTTCAGCTCGGTTTCTCTGAAATTGTTTAAGTCCTTTTCACAGTTTTCACAATTTGTTGAACTCTAAAAATGAATTTAAAATGTTGGTAATGTTAACAGGTTCAATATGTCGCGCGCACACATGCGGCTGTAAGATAAACTGGCGGCAGAGCAAAACAAATTTTGGTTGGAAAAGTTTACTTGATGTGGGCACAGGACCTACAAATCTAAACAATACTCTCTCAACACCAGAAAACGCTGTGGGCGGCTAGTCAGAATTAAATCGAACCATATTTGTAACCATCGTTCGTTATATAGCAATTTACCTGATATTCCAAAGTTCTTTATTCGTTCAGAATTTTCTGAATTGCTCTTTAAGTATTGGTAAACTAAGATATTTGGGCTATTTGTGGAACATTTTGTGCTCTTTTGGGTAGATTTTTGGCTCAAATACTTTAATCTAAAAGAACGTTTCCTTACTTTTATTGGAAACATCCCTGCAGTTCAACGTTTCAGTAGGAATTGCTCCAACTCATGACTGATTTCAGTACTGTTTCAGTACTACCCAAGAAACTAACCCATGAGTTGAGTACTGAAATTATGCCTGAAAGATGAGAAGGTCTTGATGCAGTAGGCCCTGTTTGTGTTAAATTCATGCCAGAAATGCATGTAAAGGCAGTCATGATTTCAGTACCAGCCCTTCCAAATCAGGGCAGATTCAGTCAAAGTATTGGAGAAGAACTTTGCGCTGCCTCTTAATTTTGCTGGTGCTAAACGATAGTGCCCAAAAAGCTACTTCAAAGCAAGGTATACTAAACAAGGTAGGCCTACTCACTCTCTTGTCAGTCAGTAAGCAACTGTTGTAAGCGAAGCATCTCCGCGGACGAATTTATTGTGTTTTACTTAGTAGCTTAGTAGGCTTTGTATTGAAATATATTACTCTCTCGCTCTCGCTCTCTTTGACACAAATATAAGGAGTTGTGAGAGAGCGATGAGCCTACCTTGTTTAGTATACCTTGCTTCAAAGTGCCAGTAGGAAATCACTGTGGTTAGAGCGAGACGACCATAACGCAAATGTATCCAGAGAGAGCGAACAGCTGACCAAAAAGTATCTAGAGAGCGTAAATGAGAGCGAACAGCTGACAATTTTCTGACAGAAGCGGTGTCGACTTAACAAAGTTCCTCTCTAATAATTTTTGCTCCATGATTCAGTACTGAGCCGTACTAAAGGGATTGTATGGTTCTAGTAAAAAATGTGTTTTTTTGTTTCTTTAATGCACAAAGGATATTGTTTCGCTTACAAAACATTTATGAATGTTCGTTATTTTGTTGGTGTGAAGCTGACGTTTATTCAGGTAATCGACATAAGCTCAGGTGGGAATAAGCGTCTGATTTAACTGTTTGTAGAACTTTGCTTAGCTTTAAAAGTGTTTCCAATTGCTTTGGCATCTCATCTCTCTGTTGCTGTTGCTGTTGTTCGTGTTCTGTTTTGTTTATTTATGGCAACGTTTTGCTTTTGGTGTAATTATTCACATGCACAAACAATTTTATATGCAATTTTTGTTGGTCGCCATTTTTGTTGCACAAAAATGCAGTTGGATGTAATGTTTTTTTTTCTTGTTTCGCTGCTGTTCTTTTTTTTTTGTGGCATGGCCATCATGGCCGGAAGGTGACGCTGCTGCAGCTGCTTTACGAGCAAAAAGCCCAGTTATCTATTTTTGCACGGCCATTGTTGTTGTGGCCGGCTGGCTGGCTGGAATTTTCCGCTACCGTTTTCACAACATTTTCTCTCGTGAAAAATATATATTTTAGGCTTTTTTTTTTGTTTTGCTAATTTAAATGAAAAAGCTTTTCGCTTTTCTTAGTTATGAAATAAAAGGCCCAGACTTGAGCACACCAATTCCAAATGGGCTGAAAAGGCTTTAAGGCCAAAAAGGGGATGAGTTGCTGTTGTGGCAAATTCAATAACATTTAAAAGGCCACACCTCGACATGACAAACATGACTTGTAACTTAAGCTAGGTGCAATTTTTGTTGTGTTTCTTGTTTTGTCATCAGTTTGGCGACAAGCTGCATGCATCGTCTTCTGGCTGTGGCCAGTCAGCCGCATATCGCTTTACACTTGAAATGAATTTGAAAGTCAGCAACGCAGCTCGTAATTCTTGTCTCGTGTTCCCACACACTCACATGCTGCACACACAGCGTCAGTTCTTTATCCGCGACTAATATAAACGTACAATGGACCGACTTAAGCTGAAATGACAGTTGCGACACGCTGGCGTAGGCGTGTGCGATCTCTGGGACAGGCTGGCAAATGTTTGGGTATTAATTTTTCTTGTCCCTCCGCTGACAATAAAGTTTATCGCGCTCATGTGTATGCACTTTATGACACCTACAAAGAAACTTGTTTTACCTTTAAGAAATCTCATATTAAATGGCGGCAAGTTCAATTTTTGCACGAGTTGAGCTGACATTCTTTGGGGAAGGCTATTTTGTGGTCGTCTGGCCGCCTCGTGACTGCAGCTCAGTCGTCCGTTTGACGGTCACGTGACCCTAATAAATCACAGAATTAATGTTACGTAAAATGGAGTTGGCTGTTGGTCCATCCACAGTCCACAGCCACCCGGCGGAGAGAGTTAACTGTGCCAGGCGGAAATTGAAAAACGTTTGCGGCATTTCTGATAAGCAGACAGACAAACGTTTTGAGTTAATTGTCTGATGATTTTTAATAAAAGCAGGCCAGAAATATACACGCAGGCGCACTGACACAGCCAACATAACGACCATTAAAAATACCCAAAACGACAACGACAATTTCCTCATTATCGTAAAATTTATTCAAGCAAAATAAATTCATTGGTCGTTAACCTTGACACTGGTTTTTCTTTCTTTTTAACAGACTGGCTGTGGCCTGTGCGTGTGCTTGGGCGGGTGTGGGTGTGTGGGTGTGTGTGACGTGTGTTAAATAGTCACTGTCAAAGTAGACAAAGGAGGAGCACAACTTTGAGTATATAAAAGGGATATACATATTTTCTCCAGCCAATTGCCATTACGTTGCACAATGTAAGTGAAAATATGAAACACGAGCATGACTTTCATTCTGGCCACACTCCGCCAGCTTCAGGCCCATTCCTCTGTTGTTTCGCTTTTCTTTCAAATGAAAACCAAAATAAAAGAAATGTACACAAAATGACGCCCGTAAGTATGCTACAATAATCGATAAGTGTGTGTGTGTGCTTGTGTGTGTGTGTGATATGGCTGTTGGTTGGTTACAGCTTGACTGCCTTTTAGGCTGCCAGACTACACACAGAGGCAGACTTGGCTGGGTTATTTGTCATGGTGCTCGCGGGCTTTCAATGTCCTCTGGGCTGGGACCAGCCAGGCTTTTGCCTGGTTTGGCTTTAAAAGTGTTAATGTATCCTCAGATTGCTACGCCTGCTAGTATGCTGCATTTATGGTACAGTTCGGTGACAGTTTGGCATTGTTCTTGTCGAGACATGTCTCCCTTTGTCTGTCATTTTAATTTATGTACCGAGTTTCAGTCAACATTGGCCAAAACTTGTTGAACACGAAGCCTGGGAATGAGAATTGCAGAATTTACAGCAAAATTTTAATCAATAGAATTTAATTTACAGTCGAACAAATAGGGTGTTCACTTTGTTGTGGAAAAGTACAAGCTATTACTTCTTTCGTACAATTCTGACCATTTGTGACTTTTGTAATTTTAAAAGCTAACTAACTAAAAAGTACAACAAAGTGACACAATGTAGCTAATATTATTGCTCATGTACATGTGCGCCAGAATCACTTTGCAAAGATTAAGGCAATTTTCCAAGCTAAGAGCATTGTTTCCATAAACAAACTTAACAATCCACAGACTCAACACTCATGTGAATTCAGCTTAAAATTTGTCCTGACACTTATTTGTATTAATAGTAGGAATGGTCATTCTAACTCACCACGAAACCTGGTCACACTAATTTTCATATATTTCATTTTTAAAAACAGTCGGCGCACTTTTAAAAGGGACCGACTGGAACAGATAAACTGGTCAGTTCAAACGAGTGCAGTTCAAATAGGTGCAGTTTACCTGATCTGATCAGATTATTTGATAAAACCAGTTTACATATCTAAACCTGTTAAAAGTGTAACTGGTTAAACTGTTTTCAAAAAATTAGTGTGGCCAGACTACAATACCATAAAAATGCCAAAAATTAGTGTAATCAGGTTTCCCGGTGGGCCAAGATGAACATTCCCAGACTTCTTTCTTCTTCTTTGGAGAAACTACAGTGGTCGATAGATTGATAAATAGTAGATAATATTTGCCATGAATGATTTTTTATGGGTATTATTTAGAAGATTCTTTCCAAGTAATCAAGAAGAATCCGAGTTTTAAAAAAAGATATTCACGACCTTGAGCCTGTCATCAACTATTTCTTAAATAACTAAGAAGAGGTCGCTAAAACCAACAACTACCGATATTCAATGAACTAAAATAGCCCTTGCTTGAATACCCAACTTGGAATATGTTCCGTCACAGGCTTTCGCCTTTGCAAATGGCTGGGACTGCTTTATTGAAATGCAATGTAAAGCATATAAGGTATTGGCAAAATAATAGAGCACAAAAATGTGAAGGTAAAAAAATTGTTATTGTTGAAGCTTTCTTTCGCTAAGTTTTGGTGACCATCTTTGCTGTAACCTGATAGTTCTTCCTGACTCTAGATACACGAACCAAATCGCGAACCACAATTGTCTTATGTACGAAAATACGTTACCGAACTGAAAGCAACAAATGATCGAGATTGATGGCATTTCAGAGGTATGTTGAAGCGGGGCTAGCTAAACCACCTCAGACAAAGCTTTTCACTACACTTATGTAGGCCAAAGCTATGTAAGGCTAACTCATAGAATAAAAATTAAACCTACTACCAAACATGGTTTTGAGAATTTCCGGCTCGAAGGGCATTTTGGGATTTTAAATATAGATATTGTCCTTTACAAAATTGTAAGGTAGTATTAGTGTTTCTTTTTTACATGTCTTAACCCAGTGTCGCTCCAAACTAAAACTGAAACTAATATCTGTTTTTTTTTCGAACCAATATAAACCTAGAAAGTATTATAGTCTCTGCACACTTTGAGAGAAACGCATGGAATTTGATGATGTTGTGAATGGAAATTTAACATCAAAATCAACACAAACATCAAAAATCAATCAATGCAATTTGACAAAATCAGGTGAAAAATTCATATGGTGATGATTAAAAAGCAGTTATGCTTATTCCTTCACCCGAAGGAAGATTTTTGCTTGGTTTGGGACATATTTTGCGAATTATAATGCTTCAGTATCTTTTTGCTAATTTAATCAGCATCAGGCTTAGAGTTTTTAAAGCAAAAATGAAAATTTACAGTGGGCGCCCCTTTATCGGTTTCTTTTGTAAAAAATAATACAATTTAAAACAAACAAACGAAATTTAAATTAAAACCACGAGTTTCAAACTAAATTCGACCTAAGCTAAATAAAAATTTCAAGAATAAAATCTGTGCTACATACGTCGGGTTGTCAATTTTTAAAATTTTTCTTATTATTTGGATTTTGATAAAAATATTTTCAAATTTTAAACAAAATCAAAAACAATTGTGTTTGGCAACTTTTCTGATTGTAGATGAATGTTCTCCGTTTGAGCTTAACCAATGACCTTACATTTTGCATACAAAAATAAAAAACAGTCTAATGGGCATTGATATTACCGATGCATTTGCTGCTCGATATTTCTGAATTAATGTCAATTGGGATCTTCGCGTAGAAGGTGTAAAGAATTGCAACATGTGTGGAATGGGGCGAGCACCACTTTTATCACTCATTATGGTTTTGTAGCCAGCTTCGATGCAATATATAAAGTAAAAATATTTAAATAATGCATGATAAGTTTCTCTGCCATTACTTAATTTCATGAGGAACATGTTAAATAGAAACATTTTGTTAGATATTTGGTTTTTTATGTACAATAACAAATGTCTCTTTAGACAGAACATATACCAGCCCAAAATTCAGTTGTGGCTGTTTTAGCGCTTTGCAAGATGACGCACAATGTAAAAGAAACGAAACAAAGGAAGCGGCAGAAGAGGCGTTTTTGCGTTTTTCATTCAGAGTCTTTGCGAAGTCGTAAAGCTTTAAATGTTTGGGTTCCCACATGAGGCACACCATTACAGTGACTTTTGATTGAACAACATTAGCGTGGACACGGAGCATGCAGAGTGAGATAACGATGTTTCTCATAGTGAGGTGTCCACAACTGACTTTCTCATTTCATTGGTTTGAATTAAAAAAATTTGTTGGAATTCTAAATAAATTAAAAAGTTTTTGAAATGTTATGTTTTAATTTAAATGGTAGTTTATAGGGATCGAAACGGACTTGATAATTAAATATTTTAAATTGACATAAGCTAGTATCAAAAGTAATACTAAAAAGCTTGACAATTGAAATATGAAATTGATAAGACATAGCATCAAATTGATACAAATAATGTGAACCTGATACCAGTTAGTATCAATTTGATATCTTTGAAATATCATTTGAATACTTTCGAAAATTTCAAGTTGATAATTAAAGAGAATTTGATACTCAATAGTTTCAAATTGAGGACTAACGAGTGTAGTTTTGATGATGAATTCTCAATTCAAGTCAATTGCTACATAAACCTTCAGCTCAATTTACTTAAAGAACGAACCAAGATCAGACATTGTAGTTTGTATACCAATTGTTGCTTCTCATGCATAATAATTAAATGTAATGCAAAAAGTGTTGGATACCAAAAGGAAGGCCAGTTAACAAGCAATTGAGCCACGGCTTATGGCTACAGCCATTAAATATAATTCATAGGTATGCAAAAATGGAGACTATAAACTCAATATCTATATATAAATTATAGCCTAAGAGCAACCAACTGCTTTGACAGGGCTAAAAGCCAGGCTAAAAGTAGAGAAAATGCATGAATGAAACCAACTAAAAAAACCGTAGCTTTTTTTTTAGCTTGACTCGGATTTCATCTGCGTCTGCGATTCTGACGTCGTTTTCGGTGCGGCTCTCCTGGCGTTCGTGCTCGTTCTTTATATAAAACCGAGTGGAGCAGCCCAAGGAAATGCTACACACACACACACACAAGCATTATTTTCTTCTTTTTTTCGTCTCCTATTTTTCTACATTTCTTTTATTTCCAGTCAGCAGAAAAATTCGTTTGTGTGTGTGTGTGTGTGTGGAGTGTTCCAGGCGAAGCTTTGCTCTCTCTCGGAGCTGAAGCAGTCAGCTGCCTTTTCTTTTGAATGATTCGATGATTTTAAGCGCCTGCGTTATATGAAAACCAATCGCATCAAAGCACCCCATTAAATTTCATCGTCAGGCATATATCCTTGCCACACACACACGCCGACTGGAGGATGTAGAGACAGGGTCCTGCCATAGAAATAACAACAGCTGCTGCCGGCTCCTGGGTGGCCGCGTCTGCATTTGCCCGCCCGCCCAAGGCAATGTTTGCTATATGCCAGGCAAATCCATCAGAAAGCGCAGCCGCTGCATCTACCAAACTCCTTGCCGTCTGCTCGACACCCACACTGCTCCTCCTCCTTCTCATCATCGTCATCATTATGTGCTGACGGCGTAAATGGCTCTATCAGCGCATTGTGTTTCGCCTTTTGGTGACTCTGACATGTGGTACGAAGGCCTCGCTGCTAGGCGTTTCAACTTTAAAGTTGTTGTCGGTTTTAAAGTGCCTGCTGGAATGGCTTCATGATGATACATGGTCCTTTTTTTCTATATACTCGACGCCATCTTTTGGCCGGGGCTTTTGCTTTATTTGCAGTTCCCTTTTTTCCTCTTTTTTTATGGCAAACATTTAATGGGTTTTTCAGAAAATTGCATTTTCTTCTTTGGCACTCTTTAGCCTTTTTGTTTAGCTACTACTTTTCCAAAGTCTCAGCTGCTGTGGCTCCTGCTCCTGCTCCTGCTGCCGCTGCTGCTGCTCATGACCATGGCTGCCATATTAGATTTTGAATGCATTTCCGCTTTTTGCCGCAGCGAAGGAAACTTTTGTTCGCCATGTTGGCTGGCTTTCCCTCTGCTTGTGTGTGTGTGTGTGGAAATATTTTCAACTGACTGACAGCTGTGCTGAAGGGGCGGGCACCCGGACGAGGCTGAGTGGGTGTGTATTTGGCTGGTTTAGTTGGCTCTTTGGTTGGCTGGCTTCTCCGGCTGCATTAAAACTTTGTTTCATTTTGCGTTTGCTTTTGTTTGATGAAAAAGTCCAAGTTGTTGCGCAAAAGTTTTTATGCAAGTTTTGCTATTTTGGCAAATGGATATCACAGCACCACATTCACCCACCCCCAGGAACAACCATGCCAGCCAAATCAAAAGTTGCTATATACGAGGGTTGACTTTAATATATCCAATTCTGGTGGCTTTAAGTGTTTTCGGTTACGATTTGATAGTTCTTTCAGAAGTTCATGTCCGAAACTGGTGAAAACGAATTGATTCAAATTAGAAAATCAAACAAAGTCGTATATCAGTTGGGGTTGAACGAAGGAGATTAAATTACAACAATTGTTAAAACCAACAAAGTTCATTTGAATTTTACACAATTATAATTCCCAAATGTTTATTCTACAGACATTGGTTATAAGAGAAACTTGCAAAATATTGTTGAAGTGTGATAGCAACAAAGTATGCTGATAAGACGATTGGGAGATCTTTGAAACAGCACTGTACGGACAAACCATCTTTAATGATTTGTGTTGATTATTGAATTATAATGAAATGTTGACCTTGAGCCGAACTATTTATCGATACGAAATATTATCAATTTTCGAAGACTGTGTGTCCAACCGAATCAAAAAACAGTTGAAACAAACCAAAACAGTAACTGAAGTAAACTTTTTGATGTGAAACATCTTTAATTTCGGTACGGAAGATTTTAGTAGGAGTAAAATTTGATTTCAGCGTCACGTGACGCTGTGAGAAGGGAGTGGAGGAAGGGGAAAGAGGGGATCAGTGACTAAACAGTGACAAAACTGTGACTAAACAGTGACTTAACAGTGACTAAACAGCAACTATACAGCGACTTGACAGTGACTTAACAGTGACTAAACAGTGACTTAACAGTGACTAAACAGTGACTAAACAGTGACTAAACAGTGACCTAACAGTGACTAAACAGTGACTTAACAGTGACTAAACTGTGACTAAACAGCGACTTAACAGTGACCTAACAGTGATTAAACAGTGACTTAACAGTGACTAAACAGTGACTTAACAGTGACATAACAGTGACTTAAACAGTGACTTAACAGTGACTAAACAGTGACTAAACTGTGACTAAACAGTGACTTAACAGTGACTTAACAGTGACTAAACAGTGACTTAACAGTGACAAAAGAACTATTTCTAAACAGCGACTTAACAGTGAATTAACAGTGACTAATCAGTGACTTAACAGTGACTAAACTGTGACTAAACAGCGACTTAACAGTGACTTAACAGTGACTAAACAGTGACTTAACAGTGAAAAGGATTAAACAGTGACTAAACAGTGACAAAAACTTTTCTAAACAGCGACTAAACAGTGACAAACAGTGACAAAAGTGACTTAACAGTGACTAAACAGTGACTAAACAGTGACTTAACAGTGACTAAACAGTGACTTAACAGTGACTAAACAGTTTCTAAACAGTGACTTAACAGTGACTTAACAGTGACTAAACAAGTGACTAAACAGTGACTAAACAGTGACTTAACAGTGACTAAACAGTGACTTAACAGTGACTAAACAGCGATTAACAGTGACTAATCAGTGATTAACAGTGACTAAACAGCGACTTAACAGTGACTTAACAGTGACTAAACAGTGACTTAACAGTGACAAAAGAACTATTTCTAAACAGCGACTTAACAGTAATTTAACAGTGACTAATCAGTGATTTAACAGTGACTAAACTGTGACTAAACAGCGACTTAACAGTGACTTAACAGTGACTAAACAGTGACTTAACAGTGACAAAAGAATGACTAAACAGTGACTAAACAGTCACTAAACAGTGACTAAACGGTGACCTAACAGAGAATAAACGGTGCTTATTAAAGAGTAATTTCTATCCTCCTTTTTTTTAAGATTGCCAGTGAAGATTTGTATACAATTGAAAGAGCTTTCGATTTTGAAATTTAGCCCTTAAATAACCGGTTTCTTTCAGTTTTTAAATAAATACGCAACCAAAAATATTTCCTATATTTAATTATCGTCTATGGAAGCTGAGTCATCGTGAAGGAACGTTCCCATCAATAGAAAATCAACAGCAGCGGCAAAGATGTCTGCAGAATTTCAGTCAAATTGAATAAGCGGACGACATAACTTCCATCGTTTTCATTTCTGTGCCTGGGCTTGCTGACATTAAGATTCTACCTCACTAAGGCTTTTTCTTCTTCAGAACTTAATTAATGCTAATATATAAATTGTTACAGAATGCCGGGCTTGAATAAATCTGTGACAAACGCAAAAAGCGCGCTTTGTGTAATAAAGAATTTGCTTTAAGCATGCAAGTGATATAATATTGTGTGTTGAAATGATCGCAGATCTGTTTTCGTTCCTGATCTATAGGAATTTGTGAAAAATTTTTATTTCCAAGAAATCGGTCATAAATTCGGTTTCAACCAGACAGCTTACGGCGGAAAAGATATCAATTTATATAAATAAAATCTTTTATTTTAAATTAATTCATTTGTCGCTAGCAACAAACTTGTCAATCACATCAATAATACTAAAATAAGAACTAACATCAAACAACAAAAACCAAACACCATCTATCAAAAAAAGTTTATCGGCCTATGCTGAATTCATGGATGGAGCTTTTAGTGATGCATGAAAGTGATAGCTTGAATTTTTTTGACTTTGCTTTTCTGTTTGTGATTGCACATTTCATTAGCTCACCACAACAATCAAACTAGATCCATTGATTTGTGCTGTTCACCAGCCAATGTTTTGGTTCTGATAATGTCTTTTTGGTTAAAAATCCAAATTACATTTCTATCCTCAGTGCCTCAGGTTTGTTATTCTAGCTTAAACTTGTTAGACAACCCTCTCATATAATAACTGTCCTCTTTGTAAACACAAAAGTTTAATCAAACTTTGTTCAACTGCATTCCGTAGACATTTCTTAAACGTTTTAAATTAATCTATACCATCGTATGTATGCTCAACACACACCTGCCAGCTATGTATGTACCTTGCCTCAAGGCAAAGAAAACAAAAAGCATTGCCTACCCCTAGGCTCCGACTATGCTTGGAGTGACACATTCCAGGCATTCCCTTTTTCTTATGCCTCAGCTTAGACCAATTAAAAAAAAAACCATTCAAACCTTGAATAAAGCGTCAACCGGTCGCTAGTTTTATGACCCAAGCTCGCTTATGTGACAATAGATAAATCTACTAACCTCTGATGAGTGGCATTTAATGATTTTGAACGGCACTAAATCTCTTCAAGGACAGAAGCAACAGCAAAGTTAATCATCAACGATTTAACGATCCTAAAATGTGACAATAAAAGTCTAACAAGAAAAGAAACAAACAAAAAATGATTGAAAATGTTCAGTTTTAACGACTTGATGGGAAAAAACAAGTTTCCATTTTGAATTGGAGGAATGGCACGAGCCATTTTCTTTACCGTTTTCAAATTGAAAACGTGTCCAACTGTAGTCATCAATTTTTAAACAGGAGTAATCACTTTGTAAACGTTACAGCCGGCATTACCCCAGTCCAGCAAAAAGACAGCTCCTTTGGGGGTTGGTTTTGGGTTCTTGTTACTTTTGGCTATCTACTAAAGTAAGCCTCAAAAAA
Source organism: Lordiphosa stackelbergi (assembly GCA_018904235.1). Taxonomy (NCBI): domain Eukaryota; kingdom Metazoa; phylum Arthropoda; class Insecta; order Diptera; family Drosophilidae; genus Lordiphosa; species Lordiphosa stackelbergi. Next base: position 63,902 of record JAEIFU010000257.1, on the reverse strand, counting down.
TGTTGTTCTATCCACTTGATTTCCAAATTTCTGCACGTAACTACATAAAGTTGCAGGAAATTTTTATACAATTTGTTGCATGCATAATTCACGAAGCACAATTGGCAGGATAAGAGACCGAAAAAAATGTAAAAAGCATATTGTGGTGGATTTGGGTGGTGGGGGAGTGTGAGTGCGAAGGTTAGAGTGGAGTTGTCAGTTAACCCCAGGAATTATGATGATTCTGGAATAGTGGGTGGCTTAGAGTTAGACAAACAATTGAAATGCTGCATAAAATTGGAAGGAAAGAATTGTAAATGTATAAAGAAGTAATTTCATTGTTTTAAGTTTACTTGAGAAATTTATAAAGTTGCCTTTTAAAACCATTTTCTTAATTGGCAGATATACAATATAAGAGTTGGATCAAAGTAAAGGCGCTTCTTTAATGTTTCTATAATTATGAACAGCATGTGATAAAATGAAAGCTTTGTGCTTAATAACTAAAAGTTAAGGGATGGAAAATATTTCAATAACAAAATACTCCTCTCCAAATGTACGAGAGGCAGTAGATCAGACCTTTAGCTCTTTGAATAGCCAGTCCTAAGAAAACAGTATGCTAGAATCATGCATGTATTTTTGAAAGAGAAGAACCTGAAGATCACGAACCAGCTTCCATTGATTTGAGTATTTACTTATAGTAAATTAAAATTTTTAAAATAATCTTAAGATTATACAGAGTTGTTACAAATATTAAATATGCAACAATGAAATAATATACTAATTTATCTTTAAATATTTATTTGTACATTTACACTTTGAAACTCCCGGCGTAATTTTGTTGGGTCTGTGTTATGTCTCTGCTATCATCATGATGTTGTGAAGATTGGGTTTCCAACATTTAGTAGAGGAGTCGTTCAATTCACCTGAAAAAACCTTTTAAAGTCAGATCCAGGGAGAATAATCCTGTTTTTGCACGGGGTTGATTGAGGACTCGTGCCCACAGTTGCCAGGATAGGAAGATCCGATAAAAGAACGTATTTCTCTTGGACTGAAGAGGAAGAGTCTTATTAACCCGAGTCTAGCGAATCTTAATTGTCAAGCTGCGATTAACGAGTAACAGAGCAACTATAACAGAGAGAGTATAGTATCAATAGTATCTGTGCAGTATAATATTTAAACTCCAGTAAGTCCGTTAGATTTATAGGTAAAATGTTACATAGGCAATTAGCTGATATTACCTTTACTTTGATTATTCCTGTTATAGTTTAAAAACTTTCTTAAATAAATCACTCACTTACTTCAATACTGGCATAACTCAAATAATCCATTTTGATAAAAAATAAATAACCGAAGTTTTATATATGGAGGGGGCTATGATATATTCCTGCCAATTTTTTATATGGCAGCTATACGATATATTCATCCGAATTTGATCAAACTCTCTAAAAGTGTGTTGAGACAGATAACAGAAACGTAAAAACACGCTACCATTGAAAACAAACAAGCTTTTCTCGCTAAAACAATTTTTTCGACCGATCATTCCTATGGCAGCTATATGCTATAGTCATCCGATTTGAATCGGACTTGACAGAATTATGTGTTAGCATATCATATTGATCAGTAACGAGTTTGGGAGCGATAGCATTGAAAACAAAAAAGTTTTTCATACTTAAACTTTTTTTCAGACCTAAATTTTGTATGGCAGCTATACTATATAGTTGCCCGATTTGCATAAAACTTGCTGAAATTATGTGAAAGAATTAAAAACTTATAAATACGAGGGTTGGGAGCGATAACATTGAAAACAAAAAAGTTTTTCTCACTAAAACTACTTTTTCAACCGATCGTTCCTATGGCAGCTATATGCTATAGTCGTCCGATCCGGCCGGTTCCGACAAATGTGCAGCGTATTTGTACCAAAAGACTTCGTGCAAAGTTTGGTTACGATAGCTTTAAAACTGACGGAGGAGATAGCATAGAAACAGACGGACGGACAGACGGACAGACGGACGGACAGACGGACATGGCTATATCAACTCAGCTCGTCACGCTGATCAGAATATATATACTTTATGTGGTCGGAGATGCTTCCTTCTATGCGTTACAAACATCCGGACAATTTTAATATACCCTCTCCAAGGGTATAAAAATTTTTTAAAAAAAAAAAAAAAAAATAAAAAAAAAAATATAATAAAATTATTTAAATCAACTGAAAATATGACGTTCTTGCATTAACAAGAAAATTAACCTGTAAAGATAAAAAAAAAAAAAAAAAATAGTACACATATTTTCGAGTATTCAAAAAAAAAAAAAAAAATATTTATCATTAATAAAATCGAATGTATTTTTTGAGTTATTCCAATATTGAAGTAAGTGAGCGATATGTAAAAACAGCTGATTTGTGGACCTGGCATTGAGAAGGCCAAAGTAGTGCGTAAATAAACTAACCTAGAACTAGAAGTTCAACCCATCTAAAAGACGAACAAGTTCGAAGATTAGTTCATGGTTTCTTAGATCGTTGAGACAATAAAATAAGACATATTTTTGTGGCGAAGATAGTGTCCAGCTTACTAAGCTATTAGAAAGGTTAATCAATACCTGAATGAACCTCATTCAATATCAGTCAAACGTTCTCTACAAAAGCGCCTGGACCTTAAAATAAAGAGCTTGCCTCAGCTTCTATAAAAACAAGAAAGAAAGTCAGTTAAGCCCGACTGTTAAATAGGTCTATATCAAGGTGGGCAGCGAACTATCTTTTGGTCATAACTTCATTCCAAAGTCTATGTACCTTTGCAGTTTTTCAATTATTTTTGTAAGCGATTTGAACGTTTTTCATACAACAATTAAATTTTTGCTTTGAACAATGCTTGTAGGGCAATGGTGCCCAAAATACCAAAAGCCTACCCCATGAGATAGAAACTCATAATTTTGCCGGCGTAGCAGCCGACACACGCATAGAGAGAGAGAGAGAGAGAATACGTGTGTTCTATAATTAGCACGCTCGGCGGCTTGCTCTCTCACGACGCGTACTTTCGGCTTTTTCTTCTATTCTTGTTTGCTTGTTGCTCATGTTTTACTTCATAACGTTTACTTCGTGTTTAGCTGCTGCGCATACAAGCGCAAATCTTGATTGTGTGAGTTTGGGCATCACTGTTGTAGAGGGATTTTTAAAACTGATCAATAGATGGCGCCACTACTGAGACCATTTGGCAATCCAGCAATTTCAAGAAATGAAGTATAATTTCTTTGAAGGAAATGGGCTATAAGTCAACTTTAAGACAAAGATTTTAAAAAATATTTTGTGGTCTTAACTTTAGGGGCAAAAGTAAATGCGGAAATTACTCCGACTTCAAATAATTTAAAGGTAACAAGTAAGAGCGTTGCAGTCGAGTGACCCGTGTCCGAAAAACCCTGTACAATAGAGACAATCATACAAATACACACACACGCAGACAGAGACATGCGCGCGCGCACACTAACTCATATGCTCTAGTTAAGCATTCTGAGCAGGAAGCTTTTCAGTATTAAGCTTCAAGTCGGTATGATTTTTGTCTTGATTAACAGTAAATTGCGAGAAGAAAACGCCCTGATTTGGCTCTCAGGACACGGAACCAGCGTTAAGCCTTGGCTTCAGCTTAAATAAGTAGCTCCTGTCTAAGTCAAATTAATTTCAAAGCGGCGCTATAAAAAATACAAATTTTTGTGCCAAAGAAATGAGCTCTTTGACCTTAGAGAAGTTTTCGTTTTTAGCGCAAAGTTTCACAAATGACCTTTTGCCAAAAGACGATGGTTCATAAGGCAGCAGCAGCACAGCAGCATTTTAAAATCGATCACATTTTTAGAGTTTTATGATCTGGCATCAGCTTATAAACTCTCCTAAAAACCAGTATGCAATGCCCGCAAATAAAACCAGTCCGAAATGTGATCCACATTAAATTGCTTCTCCGAATCCGATTCGCTTCATCTTATCGCACAGTTTTTGCTAATTGCGAATGCCAAACAAACACAAATCGCGACATTAAGACTCGAATGTTAATCTATTGAAATAAGCGCCACCATTTGTCTATCAAATCAAACAAGATATGATGCCAGAGTCTCAGTTCCATTCGCATTTAATTGATGGCAAATAAAAACAGAGAGAGAGAGAGAGCGAAAGAAAAAGAAAAACAAACTTAAATCGAAATAGGCAAATTTATTAAATTCTCATTTATCAAAGTTCATAAATCAAAAGTTTGAGTTTTGATTTTGTCAGCCGGCGCGAAGAGAAAAAACTACAAAATTGTTTATTATATATTTATTTTGTTCGGCATGATCTATCAACAGTTGCCGTTTGGTGTGTCTGTTTTTTTTTTTATGGGTCTGCGTTTATGAGTAGTTAATTTGTCGGGTTTTTGATTTTGATTTGGCATTTGATGGGCGCAATGAACTGTGAAAACTAATGTTTCAAACATTTGTGGTGCACTTGACATTTGAATGATGTCAATCTATCACACACTGTACACTGTACACGCGGTACACTCTTACTTTCAGCCTGACCTTAGCCGGGCTGTCAAAATGGTTGCATTTGACAGCTGCCTGAATGCCTGGCTGGCTGGCGCATCATTTTTCGCAAATGGGAAACAAAACGCGGCTTTGAACTACTAAATCATTTTTGACAGTTGGCAGCGACGCCGGGGAAAGCCCCAAGCAGAGCAGTCGCAGTCTGCGTCTGCTGCGGCACACTTTAACCATGACCTTGAGAGCCGTTACACACACACAGACACATTTTTTGCTGCTTTTGTTTATGCAATAAATTAAAAGCAATAATTTTTCATCTTGAGGCAGCGACGCTAGCAGCAGCAACAGTTGAAAGTTCGCCCGCTGCGGCGCAGCGCATTAATTTTGTGTAAAGTTTATACACACACACACAGCCAAAGTGATAAAGCACCGCAATGGCAGCAATGTCGACGTCGGCGTCGACGCCTGGGCAGACATTGTTTTTAACTCGCTGCGACTCTGCCCTCCCCTGCCATAAATACGCGCGCGTTCGCAAAAAAAAAAAAAAGAAAACAATAATTCAACTTGTGGCTGCTCCACATACTCGTCGTATCTGTAAACTGCAGGTTCAATGGACGCTTTGCGCCTGCGCAGGGCCCGGCTCTGTCACCGTGTCTCTCTCTGTGTGTGTGTGTGTTTGTGTGCCATTAATTCTAGCGCTTTGCCGGCTTGTTTGACAGTTCTGACAGACGATTATTTAAAGTTGTGCTTAAATGCTCTCTCGACTGTGTGTCTGCCTGTCTATCGGTGGCAGGGCCATGGCCAGGCGCACAACTACAACAAATTGCATTTTTGGCCACCAATATTTTTATGGTTAGTGGGTTACTGGGTCCACAGATATCCACGCTACCTTTACACTCCATTCCTCAATTTAACGCATCGTAAACAAAAAACAAAAGGAAGCCTTGGCTTAGCCAAGACCACAACCCTCCAAGGTCATAAATCAAACTTCAAGCCCAGTTCACGTGCCAGGCAAACGCTTGCTCTTGCTGTGGCCAGTTTAATGTTTACTTCATTAATGAAAGCGAAATGTGGCCATAAACGAGGGCGGCAACAGAAGTAGTAAATGATCTGGAGTTTACCAGCAGAAGCCCAGCAGGCTAAAAGTATTAAACGAAAGTCTAGAGAGCAACCAACTTACACCCAGCCGGTGACCTGTGGATTAACAACCTTCTGCTTCTGAGCTGTAAACGGGTTCAATCGCCTAGTGTCGGACTACCCATTAAACAGGCACCACAGGCAGGACCCTAACAGCTAGCTTACTTATGGCAGCAGTGTACTACGCAAGGTCCTGTATAGGACTTACAACCGCGCGTTGGTTTCAAACAGAACAGATCAGCTAAGCGTTTATTTGAAATGTGTGTGGCCCCTACACAAAGCATTTGTTCGTTGGATCATCTATGCATACAATGAGAGCAGAGAAGTTGCCACAGGCAACTGAGAAAATATTCGTCAACACCTCATCGGCCCCAAGTTCGAGGGCCATTTGCAAACAATGTTAAAATGAACTATTTTTATTGGTTGGAGCATTTTCAACCGTTATTTCTGGTTGACCTTAGGCGTGTTCAGCAGAATAATTGATCCCTGAGCATAAAAAAAATAGTTTCTGCTGAACGAATTGGTACATTTTTTAACAACGCCGCGGGTTGATTCTGAAATGGCGGCGTAGACACATTTGCAATCCGTGCTAATATGAATTCTGCATTTAAAAAGTCACAATTAGGTTTAACTATATTTTGGAATTTATTGTTATAATTTACAGCCGATAGAAGCCTTATCTTTGCAATCAATGCACAAAATGCGAATGTTTTTATCGATAGCTTACCTATAGATACACAATTACTATTGGTGGGAGCAGTATCACTTCAAAGTAGCGTACTATTTCTTCGATACATGCTCCTCTATTATGACACTTGAAATTCGCTATCATGATACCGCATCACTCGAGTTCAGGAGAAGGATCAGTGCGAATTTATTTTTGATCAGGGAGCAAGTTGTTCTGCTGAACAAGACCATTTACTGTAGCTACCGTAATAATTACAATATGTGTTACGCCACTTTGACTTAACTTAAGGGTAAGTTCACTTTGCGATTATGGGTTGGAGCATTTTAATCACAAAGTTGGCTAAATTTACCGGCAACATTTTTTCTGTGTAGAGGAAGCTAATCTAATCAAAACTTTAGGGGTTCGCAACGCACTTTTGTGGGCAAGAAGAGTACGGTAAATTCTTTGGAACGTATCCAATAATAGCTACCGCAATAGCGAGCGAAATATTTTTGAAATAAAAATTTTATGGCATGGTTATTGTTTTTTATACACTTGAAAAGTGTATTATAATTTTGCCCAGAAGTTTGCAACGCATAGAAGGAATCATCTTCGACCACATAAAGTATATATATTCTTGATCAGCATGACGAGCTGAGTCGATTAAACTTTGTCCGTCCGTCTGTCCGTCCGTCCGTCCGTCCGTCTGTCCGTCTGTCTGTTTCTACGCGAACTAGTCCCTCAGTTTTGGAGCTATCACGCTGAAACTTTGCACAGAGTCTTCTTTTTACTGCACGCTGCTAATATGTCGGAACCGACCGGATCGGATGACTACTTCTTGTAGCTGCCATACAAATGTTTGTTCGGGAAATGGGTTTTAGTAAGAAAAACTTGTTTTTTCTCAATATTACTGCTCTCAAACACGGTCATGGGTAATATGTAATGTTTTTAAGCTGATCTGCGAGGTTTGGTCGAAGTCGCTAACCGTTGAGACAAGCTATTTCAAGTGTATCAAAACTTCAGTACAGACGAAGTTAGCTTTGCCTTTCTCGTTTTTTTTTTATTTTACTAGGCTCATCAAAATAGTTTCAATAAATCTATATGTATAATTACTCTCGAACAACGGATGTTATAGGGGGAGTTGTAAGTGGTTTTTTGAGTGTACAAGGTAGCGCACTACGCAGCTTCGATAGCCTCAGTCCGTCTTGGTTCGATGGCACAAAGTTGTTGTCTGGTGTAGCGAACCGACACGAGCGCCCACGATTTCCTGATGATGTGCGAAACTATCGAAAATGTAAGTAATGACTGAGAGGCCCTGGTTTTAGTGCGTGTTGTGGCCTTCTGGCTCGCTAAATTCTGGTATCAGAGTTCTGTTTTATCGAATCACAAAATGTATTACGTTAATCAGGGCTTGTCCCTTTTTCGATTTCGATCAAATCGTGCGGAATCGGAATTGTTATTCTCCATTTTAAAATTTGGCTTTTATCTTTTTTTGCATCCAATTTATAATCTTTTGTTGTAACTATTTAGAATAGGAAATATCCTAACTAAAGAAAATGATGTAGTCATCTTATTACAATAATAGAAGCTTATCTCAAACGCTTTAATAAAATAAAACAATTTAAAATAAAACTGTAAAATATATAATCGGCTATAGAGACAAAACTTAGAAGAATAAATTAATAATAAAAAATTAATTCTCAAAATTGAAGCACCGACTAGCCCGCGCCCGGTTTCAAATCTCTCCACTGAGCCCTCTTAAATGTTTAAAGTGTTCAAATCTGTCTAAAAATACGTCAGATTTTAGCATTACCAATCTTAAAGATCAATTAGAACGGGCGCTATCTATATTTATTCCAAGTCTTATTTAATTTATTGTCCTTAATATTTTTCACTGATTATGTTGAATATGATCAATTTTGATGTTTTTAATATAATAGAAAGCTCTTGATTGTACCTCCTCGGTATTTTAATGATTCGTCAGTCACGGTAAAATGGTTTGAAATATTTTTTATGATGTTTTCTATATTCTGCGGTGGTTGAAAATGTTATAGTATCGAGTGCTGTTTATGGAGTATGAGTTCAAAGAACTTGGTATCGAATTCCAAGTACTGAGTATCAAGTTCTAAGTATGCAGTCTTGGGTATAGAATATTAAGTATCGAGTTCTTAGTATCGAGTAATGATTTTCGAGTTCCGAGTACTGAGTATTGAGTACTTTGCTTCGATTACTGGGTATCGAGCTCTAAGTATCGAGTACTGAGCATACAGTACTAAGTTTGGAGTACTGATAATCGAGTACTGAGTATCGAGTACTGAGTATCGAGTACTGAGAATCGAGTACTGAGTATCGAGTACTGAGTATCGAGTACCGATTATCGAGTACGGAGTATCGAGTACTGTATTAAGTTTCTTTTTTGCTTCCATTTTTAATATTTGAATTATTATTTTATTTTTTCTCTTATAACCATGTAAGTTGGTTTGTTTGCCTTAAGAGCCTTGAGCCCATAGGGTTTTCAGGTCTTTGGTTGCGTACTAGCTTACAGTCTTTCCTAAAGTGTTTCCTATTCAACAAAGTAAACCCAACTTAGACTGACTTTGACAGGCGTTCATACATTTATGGAAACAACTAACACATAAAAATATGACAGCATGACGACAGAAGGTGGGATTGTACCTTTTTAGTATCCAAGTACCACTATCCAACATAATTTAACCATAGTTACAGACACAAAAAAATATTTACTTGGGACTACTATTTCTGCTAATAGATTAACGTTCAGCTTAATCTATAAACTAAATATGTACACTTGGACTTGAAGTACTTCTCTTCCTATCCTCGTTATTTTATAATATTTATCGTTTGGCTGCCATCAAACTGCCACTGTGCACAGCGCGCGTACACAGATTTGATCCATCAAAAATTGGCACAAGTTCATCTCATCATACTCATTCTGGCTGCCGCTTGCTGGTGGGCGTCACCAGCTGCACGTTGAAAGCCTTTTGAGACCGCCAATGTTCAATTTATGAGCCGCAGACAGTCTGCCCTTTTTTCCCCTTGGCTTTTTAATCGATTGTAGTTTTTAATTAAAATTTAACTTTATAATGATTTTTTATCAGCTGTCCAAGCCAGCGAAACTGTGTTTAAGTCTAAATTAAAAAGAAATTTCTCATTTTCAAAAACAGGAAGCAGCCGTCTGGCGGTGAGCAAACTGGGCGTGCATACGGGAACGTGATCGGTCAATGGAGGAGAAGCCTACGACAAACTTGCTAACTTGATTGATGTGCGAACTTAACGGAGAGTGAGAGAGAGAGATAGGGATCATGTGTGGTCACTTTAACTAAGTACTTAAGGATATCAACAAATGTTAAATGAACTTAATGTGAAATGTGACTTACCATCATATGTTAGTTCTGAAGGATTGAGTGATGATAAGAACTTACCATCTGCAAGAGAGAAAAAACAAAACAGAGAACATTAGTTTCAATTAAATTATTTACAAATAAAATGCATTTATTTTAATTAGATAAAGAAATAAAAAATAAACACACAAAAAAGTGCCACCACAGGCATTAAATTAATTATAAATGGATTATAACAAGAAAGCAACAAAAAAAGTAACATATCCATTTTTTGCATAATTTGCGCATTAAAATGTTTAATTACATTCAGTTGATGCTTGTTTTTGCGCTTGTTTGTATACCCTTGCACAGAGCGTAGCATCAATTTGACACTTTTTTTGACATTTTATCATTATAAACAAAATTAACTATTCCGGGTCCTGGGAATAAAGGTTTCACAGGCAAATTATTTCCCCAATTTTTTATGAAAATTTGTCCAAATAGCCCTGATTGCAGATTTTCAAAGATTTGTAAGAATTTAATACAGGGGCCGGCAAAACACACATGCTCATTTTGGCGTTGCGTGTGTGTGTTTAGTCAAGCAAGCGCTCATTTAGCCCTTCTAGAGATCATTATAAGCTCGTACACTGTAGGTGTGCCGACGTCGCTACTGCAGAGCGGTGTTGTATACACAGTAGGTAGAAACGTGCTGGACTCTGATTTAAAACTATAACTATGGCGCCAAACGCAAATAATTTGATCGAATATGTCCGAAAAGTTCCCTTATTTGGGCTACTTAAACAAGCTTAGCTTTACTTGTGGCATCGAACATGATTGATTTAAGAATGAAATTCTCTATTTTTTTCTAGGTTGTAAACGAAGGTTCCTTTTTCGTGTTTTTTTTTTACACATGGGCTTACATTATCTTCACGATTTTCTGTCCATAAGGGCTAGTCTCTACATACGGGTTTGTCGATACGTCTTATTCTTTCTCTCCGTCTGTCTTATCCATTTCATTTACAGTGTCAGCATATTTAAAGCGTCTCACTTCGTCCATCTTTTACAACAGGGGTGCCCAAGCCCATTTCGCAAGCCAATCATTCGTTGTTGCTTTACGCAAAGGAATAGCTGGCGCGTATACGGGCGCAACAAGCTATAAGATTACATAAATCAACAATAAATTCGTGTATTGTTTTAGGTCAGTGGTCAAAAATGCTCAAAAGCATATCCAATGGGATAGGAACTCTTAATTCTGCCGACGTCGCAGCTGACACACGCCTAGAGAGAGACAATACGTGTGTTCTTTGAATAGCAGGCTCGGCGGCTTGCTCTCTAGTGATGCGAGTGTTCGGGTTTTTGTTCTCTCACCTAGCATTTGTTCGTTTGTTTGTTGCTCATGTTGAAATGTTTAAACGTTTACTTCGTGATTCGCTGCTACGCACACAAGCGTAATGCTTATTTGGGTGAGTTTGGACAGCATTTTTTTAGTCTCCGGACGCCCCCAGGGAGCAAGGACATTTCGTTATTTACACATATACAAGCCGAACGCATGCTGAAGCTGAGGAGAAGAGAGCAAAAAGCCGTTCAGTCGCTTGCTAGCGTTTGATGAAAGATGAAGAATTCACAGCGCTTTATTTTCAGACATCTTGTTGGCCATCGCTGTTTTAGGCTAAACGGTTTGGTTAAACAAACATTTGATTTTTGGCATCCAAAAGAAAAACCATTTGTAGCTTTACGCATCTCTGATTTACAACCAACATCACACAAAATCATTAGGACTTTCATTTAGGGTATTAAACCTCTCATGTCACCCAGCAAAGTGGTTCCCTTTCTCTGCTTTATATTTTTTTGTTCTGTCTACCATTTTGTTTTATTATTAATTTTATTATTGTGCAGCATTTAATTTAATACGCAATGCGCCGCATAATGTACAATAATTATTTTAAATTCACTTTGACAAGCAATTTTTATTGGCCGCCCTCTCCGTCCACGTGTTTGGCTCTCATGTCGACATTTTAATGTTAATTTAATAATTTTACATTGTCTCGTATTTTAATTTTGCTTGCGGTTTGGCGCGTTTGTTGCTGTTTTTTTTGTGTTTTTTGATGATAAAACAAAAATGCAAATTAACGCACAATGTTATGAATTAAGTTTCTGTTTTTTTTATTAAACGATGGGCCACAATTTTATTAAAGATTTGGCAACTTGTAAAATTGTAAATAAATCAATGATAATTAACCTTCTGCAGCGCGTAGAAATAATTTTACTGTCAATGTTGTCAGCACTGACAGTCGAACATCTTAAATCATTTTGTTGTTGTTGCTGTGGATGAGAAATTAAAAAGCGCAACAGCAGCGGACACTAAACACGGTTAAATGATCAACGCGCGTCCCGAAAATGCCAATTCGCACTCGTACTCCTCACCTTGGGTGGAAGGCCTTCCACTGATGCATGGACGTCAAAATGCTGTGGTGGCAATTAAATGCCTGCAACGCTCGTTGCCAACGCCTTGGACTTGCTCTTCCTCTGCCACAAATAACGCCCAAATATGGCGCAATTTCATTCGCAACGCAACGAATCGATTTGCCGTTGAGGCGATGCCATCGATGCCACCGATGCCGATTCGATTTATTTATCACCTGTCGTTGAAAATTGAAATTGCATTCACTTGGACTCCGATGCCGACTCGTTTGGATTCGTTTCGTTTGGGTTTCTTCTCCATTTCAGTTTTTGCTTTAGTTTTTTGTTGTTTGTGATTTTTGAGCCGACGCTCCAGGTAATCATTGTCAACAATTAATGAACGACCGACCGACAGAGCGACAGAGCGACAGACCGAGCGACCGCTTGGTGGGCGTGGCGGTGTTTTAATGAACAGCAGCATTTTCGTTTCGTTTTGGTTTTCTTGGCTGCTGTTGTTGTGGTTTATAAATTAGCAAGGCCTTTTCTATTAGAATGGCCAAATAACGAACAAAAAGTAGACAGTCAAGCTACGTTTTGAATGTACCGAAGCTGGTATACCCTGGCAATGGCAAAATGCAAATGAGTGCAGTTCAAAAAGGATTAAAAACGAGTTTTAGCAATGAAATGTTTTTCCTTCCTTGGGTTGCCTTGATTCGTGCTTTATATGAAGCGATTAAAATGTACTTTGAAAGTTTCCTCTTAAAGCAGGGGTCGGCAATGTGGGCAGAGGCAAAGACAGAACTTCAGCCGCTGCATTAGTATTTGTGAGTCAACGAGCTTTAAAATCAGCAGTTAAGCTTTTGAAAGCTTGAGTTTACTGTAAATGTATACGAAGGATTTCTCAGTTGCCAGTGGCAACATTGCTGCTCACATGGCCGACCTCTCTGAATAAGAATATTAAAATTTAAATTAGCGTTTAATACTGTGATATGTAGCGCTCTGCTTGCTTAAGCGGCGGATCCAAAAAATAAACAACTAGTTAAGCTTTTGAAAGCTCCCCTATGCTGTAGAAGTATACTAATGTTTTGTAAGTGGTCAGTGGCAATTTTGCTGCTCACACTGCCGACCTCTGCTCTAAAAAAATAAATTTGAAATTAAGAATAGCGTTTAATACTATGATATGTTTTCTGAAGAACTTTAAATATTCCTTGAAATTTTACAGAATTAAAAGTAGCCATCAAAGTAGGTAAAATCAGTTGCAACACACTTGCAGTTTACCGAGGCAAACGCGTACCGCGCATACATGCGCAAAAAACACTTCAGAGTGTTTCTTAGAAACAAATGCACAAAGTAGGCGTACAAATTCTAGTTTATTGAGTGAGAAAAGACAGAGGTGATTTGTCATCTTCTTTCCCTTTTCAGTGTCTAAGAGTGACTGCTTTCTTTTCTTCTTAAGAGCACGAGCTGCGGATTCTTCTCCATTGTTTTTTTACGCTGACACAGCTGACACGGGCCGACCGCAAACCGAGGTTTGTGCTAAGAGAGCAGACAGCTTTTCTAAGAAGTGGGACGGAGCTGGTTTACGTCCCTTTGTTTTCGCACATCAATACATACTTTTTGGCCTTGCTCTTGTCGACAAACCCTGGTTTACATGATACATTTATAATAGTTATAGCGCTTGGCATAAAGCTTCTGCATACAAATTTTCGCATCATCTTTACCATGACAATTGGACAACTGAGCAGAGAGAGAGAGAGCACTAAGCTGCCGCCGTACTTTGTTAGTTGCATCGTGATCTCGACCACACCAGGCCAGACCATAGCCACTAGGCAATTCACAACGAATGCTTGCCGAAGTCTTGCATCAGAAAGAGAGAAACAGTCAAAATTGTCTGTCCTCTCCATTTGTCCGGTCTGGACTCGGGTAACAGTCCGTGAGTTTAAGAGCTTTTCAGCCTGAGCAAAGCTTTTCCTCTAGGCTGTCCTAGAACCTTACGCTTCGTTGTTGATTTCACTTTTAGCCTTTGGCTATACGTAGTGCAACAACAACTGCATATGTGTTCTCTTTAATTTTTCGCTCCGAGCATAGAATTTGCTGTGGGCTTCAAACGTGAGGCAGTCGCTTAATGCGCTCTCTCTTTTCAGTTAACACAGTTCAGATCAATTGTTAGGTGCATACTAAAGCCGGGTTCCCCAAGAAGAGAGAACGAAAATGTGACTGTTTCTCTCTCTAACACACAGTGAAGCATGACTTCGGCAAGCGTTCGGTGTTAATCGGCAAGTAAGTTCGTGCCCCAGGGGCTATAGCTGGGGAAACTCTGTAATAAAGTAAAGCTGAGAAGAGAGCGCTCACAGTTACATCGTGCAAATACAGTAAAACAGTGTTCCCCCAGAAGAGAGGACGGACAAAGCGACTGTCTCTTTTTGGCACTCAGTGATGCATGACTTCGGCAAGCATTTGGTGTAAATTGCCGAGTGTGTTCGGCCTCTAGGGGCAATAGCTGGGGAGCACTGCCTTAAAAGAGCTTAACACCTTTTCGAGCGGCATCCCCAATACGAAACTTACGCAAATTTAATCATTTTTAAGACTGTATTGTCAACCCACTGACCAATATGCATATACCCTCCCTTTAAGGGTATGGAAACCAAAAACTCATCAACATAATGTAAGATGCTGCTTGGGGCGATAATGAGCTATAATGGACCCAGCCAGGTTAGTCCGGTCTGTGTTAAAACTTAAGAGCCGCTCTTTTTGTGTTGTCTTTCGTTGTTGTTGTTGTTTTTTCTTCTTCTTTTGCATATTTAAAAGCTTGAGTCTTAGCCTGAACAGCCTGATCTCGAAACACTAATCAGACGCAGAGTCGACAGTGGATGTAGACTTTTGGGTAGAAAGAAAGTGCCATGGCGAAGGAGGAGGCGACGGCGTCTTATCAATGCACTTTGCCGGACTACACGTAAACTTACTTACTCTTTGGTCCACTGATAGCATTTAGAATTGATTTCAATCATTTGTAGTTGGTGCAGGGGAAAGGATGTGTGGCTGCAATGGGCGTGCGCGCCAGAAGTCATTAGAGCGAGAGACTTTCGTGCCAGAGTGCGCTTTTACGCTTTGCTGGACAGGCTCGGCTTGGTCTTGTGGCATGCGGACTTTTTGTAGCCAACAAAATTGTCGACAAATAGTTTACACAAGCATGAAATTTTGCAACAGTGCAGACAACAGACAACAACAAGAACTACAAGTACCGCAGGGGCCCGGGTTGCTCAACAAAAGAATGTTGTTTGTTGCCGGAATGTATGGGGCACATTTGGATTAAATGATTGAGAACAGTTGCATGCAACACAGCAAAAAGAAAGCGGAAACATCATTGAGAGTTGGCCGGGCTAAACACCTGCCCGGCTGGGTGGTCATTGGCTTCTCCAGCATTCCCATTAATTCCTATCAAAAGGGTAATTGAAAACCGCATAAATTAAGCTTAACACACACATTTGACTGTTATCCATTGGGGAATACACCGCTTTGACATTTGGCTGCATTATAGTTTAATCTTATTAAAATATTTATTTTATTAAAATATGCATGCAATTTGTTAATTTAACTGCTGCGTTTGCTGTTTCCCATTTATTTATGCGCGGCGTTTTTTCACCGATTTCTGTGTTTTTTCACGTTTTTTTTTTTGTTTGTGGCAGCCACTGCGCTTAATTGCATTTTGCATATGAATTAATGAATTTTTTATCAGCTGCAAATACATGCACAATACACAATGCATATGCACATGCATATGTAGATGTATGATGGCATATAAGCCATGTCTATATGCCAGAAATATTTATTTTAATTTTTTTACGACTCTCTGATAATGCAATGAAAACAACAAATGCGCCAACCACAGCGCGTTTTGTTTTTTATTTGTTGGAGATTTTGTTTTATATTTTTATTCATTCATTTTTTTTTTTGGTTTGCTATATTTAATTTCATTTGTGGTTGTCAGCCGCGAAAGGGATAGCAGCTGTGGCATAAATAGAGACAGAAAGAGAGCGAGAAAGTATAATGCATGACATATGCTTTTATTAGGGGAGGAGATTTGAATGAACGAAATGACTTAATCGCATTCAGGAAAGTAAGTTTATTAACTAATTTGGGAACACAGGTAAGGATTTTGAAGAAAGTTCTCATTGAATCATCAGAAATTGTCGAACTGTGCTGGCACATTTTCAAATGACAACCCGAACACAAAACCCCTTAAAGAAAACGGTTTAATCCATGCTTAGGGCAACCTCCTAACAGAGCGATGCAACCGCTAGTGGCTAACGTGAGCGGCGAAACCTTCATATAGGGTAAATGGGGTTGTTGCGTTGGTCTTGATCAGAGATCTGCAAGAGTGCCTTTATTTTACTAGATCAATACTCGCTTTAAATGCGTATGCAGGTGTGACTGACACTCGAAATTTTACTGTCTAGTCAGACACACAATTTCTTACTGTTATTGGTATTTTTGTAACCGTGTCTTTCGGTTGTTCATCTATCAAAGTGGTTGTTTCTTTATTGAAGGCCCCTGCATGCCAAGGTCACACATAAGTAAAAACATAAATATGCATAACTTGTATTGCTCTCGCTCTCTTCTCTTTTCTCTCTTCTTTGAAAAAGCAACGGCAAATCCCGTATAGTTGTTGTTGTTATCTCAAAAGAGAGAGACAAATGAGAGACAGGGAATTACAAAGAGCGTTTTTGGGGTCGAAGTGAACAATTTTAGCCGCACGAGCGACAGCGGGTGTTATTGGCACTCAAAAATGCCATATTTTAAACACCGCGTACAAATTTTTCCAAGGGCTGGAGACGCTCGAGTGTAAAAATATCAAGTACAAATGCGGTAAACTTGTTGTTGCGGTGCAGGCAGATTACGTTAAGCCGTTCTGATAATCATTTATTGAAATAGCGAAATAGCATAACTTCTGTAAGAGCAGCAAGCTATGATTATGCTCCAGCTCTGCAACAACTGAAAAATCACCCCTAATCACCTAAGTTCAAGAACTAAATTTGTTGTTGCAGACGTCTTATACAGAGCTAAGCAAACTTCGATTGCGCACACTGCACCTGTTGCGCCGTTTGCTTAAGCGACCAGCAGCCGCCTCACCAATTTGCATGAACGCTGTTGTTGTTACACATTTCGAAGCGAGACAATTGCACTTGTAGCGACGTCTGCTTGTGCCAATCGCCTCTAAACAACGCAATATCTAATGCGTCTAAGTGGAGCCAGTTGCCAAAAAAACAAATCTCAGAGCAATAAGAGCAAGTTCTGGTTGTTCTTTATAATGCAATTCTTTGTCCTCTTGTCATTTAGGTGACTACTTTGCACTTTAAGAAGAAATTTTGTGGATCAAATGTCTCTTCTGTTTATTCCCGTCTAGTTATTCGTCAAAATATTCGTTACTAGAATTTCAAGATTTTAAAAGCTTTCAATTTTAAAGAGCAGCTTCTAGGTTCGCTTTCTTACTTAGAAACTTTAGTCTTAAAATTTAAACGTTGCATCAAGAAGATGAATCCCTTCAGAGAACTGCAAAAATCACATTTTTCTTGCTTGCCTCATACACATAGATTTTCAACGTATTATCGGAAAATGGATAGAGCAGTTCATTGCGAGCATTTTGATCACACATTTAGGTGTATAGTTCATCGAACAAAACTCAGCGTTGAATATAATCAGCTTCTTACTGTCAAACGCATCTAGTACTAAGTATGTTATCAAGTTAATCGGCATTCGTAGTCACCAACAAATTTTTCTGTTCTCTTTATTTGGCTGGCCCATGATGCAATAAGTATTGTATGCTGGCAAATAAGTGCGAGTGAGAAATGAAAGCTTTTAAAAAGCTTTTCTTGAAATGTTGAAATTGCAAGTGTGAGTGAATTGCCAACATTTTCCTTCTCTGTTGATAGCCAGCCAAGCACTGATAATAACTGCTAAACGAGAGAGCCGCTGGTGGAATTAATAAGGTGAAGCTGAACGATTTGAATGCTAGAAGTGAACGGCAATACACAAGCAGAGACAAACAAATGTTCTAACGTCTCTTTCTAATTCACAGGCATACATAAACTGGCCCTCAGCAGAAGCTGACGGCTTCACCTTGTTAATTCCACCACGGTCTGGCTCTGCTAAAAAAAATTAAAGGCCAGCTTTCTTTCACTCTTTTTTGATATGTGTCAACAGAGCCGCAAGAGGGGATTCTCGCTCATTCTAATCAATCGTCGTTGAGCCAAACGAACAAACACCCGAATCGATTGGAACAAGTACAAACATGATTATAGTCAGAGTGAAAAAACTACTATGAGAAAGTAAAGTTTTGGGAAATTAGGAAATGTTTGAAAGATATTTAAACAGAGCACTTGAGTCCAGATACCTGCCAGGGAGGCGTTTGGAATTAGACCATACAACTACACCAACTAGATCATAAGCTAAATAGCAACAAGAACCCCTCGGCAACCAAAGGTTTTGTAATGTATTGTTTTGGGGGCTAAGCCAAAAGTGTAAAATATAATGAAATCCTTAGGGTAGTAAATATTTCTTTAGAATTAAGAGTTGTGTTCACGCAAGTTCAACAAACGAACAATTTTGACCTCACGCACTCACGCACGCATAGTCTCTGATTAATATAAAATTACTTCTTGCGTCAAATATCAGCATATGCATCTTTTTCTAGGAATATCGTCCCATATCATTAACAACTCTTTGACAAATGTAGTTCACAAATAATCTGGCACATTGATCTATATTTCATAGTTAAAAACAAAAATAAAATGCCAGACAGACAACTAATTTCCCTAGAAAAAAGGGTTCATGCCCATGTATATGACACAACTTTCATTAAAATGCAATTAATAAAGGCTTTCAGCACATTTATGGCTGGGCCCCGAAGGCAAATTACCCAACTAGATGGTCACTAAATGAGCCTAAGGCCTAAAAATTAGGGTGCGTACATAATTAATAACATTTTCAACACACACACACACAAACACAAACATTTCATTAACTTCACATTACACGACATTAAAAGAGACAACGCAATGCAATTGTCCAACAACACGTGTAAATATTTTCCATATGCAAAAGAAGTGCACGCAACTATCAAAAAGAGACAGAGGTATGTATAACTCAATCCATTAACGTTTTGATAAAAGATCTTTATGACGACACTCCAAGCGACGTCGGCAATCATCATCATCAGCAACAATAACACCACAGAAATTGCTTTGGTACGTGTTTGGTTGTTTGGTTGGCCAAGAAAACACACGCACACACAGACACACACACCGAGTTGGCCAAGAGTGAAAAGTAATTGTGTTTAAGCCAAAATGCAAGGTAACTTCTCTCGGAAGGGACACAACCATTCTGTCTTTATCAAGGACAATTATTATTACACTTGTAATGCGACCATTAATGGCATTATTAAGGCAAGCGGTATACTAAACAAAAATATGTACACTGAGAAAAAAAAAGAGTGGGACTAGAATTTATACCGTAGTACTGAGACAAAACTTCGCTACAAAGCAGGGTTTGTCAACAAGAGCGAGGCCGAAAAGCGACGTTAACTCTGACCTAGCTCTGACCTACTTTATCGATCGCTGACTGATTTAACATAGAAACACAATTTGCTAAGTCATCTGTTCGCTCTAATCACCGTATTTAGAGTAGTTAACTTTACTCAAAATAGAGCGATTAAAAAGATGTTTGCTCTCTTGGCACAAGCCTCGTCAAGCATTCGGTTCGTGTTGCTCTGATTAGCGAAATGTGTTCGGACCTTCTGAGTCGATCGCTGCCCCACATTTCCACTTCCCACTGCCTTTGGCAGTACAGACACTAGGGTTATCGATAATTTTCAAAATATCAAAATCAATAATATCGATACTTAATACATCGAGTTCACAAAACATCGATATACCTGCATGTTAAGCTTCAATGTATAAATAAAGTGTTCGAATACCCCTTACTCAAACTATCGATAAGTCAATGCAGGCAACCCTGATAATCGATAAGTAGGGATAAATAAGTAAGACCATCGATACTTTAGCCTATAAACATGATCCGAGTCTATGGTACAAGACAAAACCAATACGATTATCGGTTACTATAGCCTCAAGAAATATTACATCGGAATATTGCATATAGCCTAACAAAAACATTAATATATCAATACTATATAGACAACTCTAGCAGACCATAACTCAAATAATTTTAGAAGCAGCATTAACTACAAGAAAGACATGGTGAAAACTAAGTGATTGAAGGATGTTGTGCGTGTTTACTCGTAGGTGCGGTAAAATTTATGCAGGAGTAAAATTTAATTTCAGCGTCACGTGACGCTGACGTCATGCTTATTTTGTGTTGTTGTTTTCTGGTGTCCCGGCACACACTGATGCTAAAAGGGGGTGGATAGAGGGGACTATACAGTGACTAAACAGGGATTAAACAGTGATTTAACAATGACTAAACAGTGACTTCACAGTGACTACACAGTGAGGAAACAGTGACATGACTGTGCCTTAACAGTGACTAAAAAGTAACTAATCAGTGACTAAACAGTGACCAAACTGTGACTAAACAGTGACTAAACAGTGACTGAACAGTGACTAAGCAGTGACTGAACAGTGCCTTAATAGTGCCTTAACAGTGACTAAAACGTCACTAACCATGTGACTAAACAGTAATTCAACAATGTCTAAACAGTGATTTAACAGTGTATAAACAGTGACTTAATAGTGGTTTAACAGTGACTAAAGAGTAACTACACAGTGACTAAACCGTGACTATACAGTGACTAAACAGTGACTACATAGTGACTACACAGTAAGGAAACAGTGACATAACTGTGCCTTAACAGTGACTAAACAGTGACTAAACAGTGACCCAACTGTGACTAAACAGTGACTAAGCAGTGCCTTAACAGAGACTAAAACGTGACTAAACAGTGACTTAACAGTAATTCAACACTGACTGAACAGTGATTTAACAGTGACTAATCAGTGACTTAATAGTGGTTTAACAGTGACTTAACAGTGATTTAACAGTGACTAAACAGTGACTTAATAGTGGTTTAACAGTGACTAAACAGTAACTACACAGTGACTAAGCCTTGACTATACAGTAATTCAACACTCACTTAACAGTGACTTAACAGTGACTAAAGAATAAGAATTCTATACTAGAATCAAGTACTTTCATTCCTAGACAATATATAGTCAATTCAAGTACAAAATGCTTGATAAATTTTTCCAAGTGCATAGCCTCCTACATATATCTTGATCTATACCCAACTTTACGACTTGCTAAGCCAAACGCAAAACACTTTACCTGCCTCCATCCCTCTCTCTCTCTCTGTCTGCCTCTCTCTGTCTTGCCCTTTCCTCGTTCTTGAGGTTTACTATTTTTACGACTTTTTAATAGTTCTCACATCTTTTTTATAGATTTTTCTACGCTGCTTTCTTGTGGTCGCCTTCCTGCCTGATCTTTACTCTCTACTACTACACTCGGTATGCGCTTTGATGGAAATTATTTGTTTTTGTTTTTGTTTTTTTTTTTTTTTGGCCAGCACATAAAATTGATTTCCTCTTTTTCCTTTCGTTTTTGCCTGTCATAAAATTTATGTTTATGTCGTAAAATTCAGTTCGATTTTTGTGGCTGTTTTTGTAGCGGGCTTTTGATTTCATGCACTGAAAAACAATCAACGTAAGGGCAAAGGACCACACCAGGTGAGCGAAAAGGGTTTGCTTTATTCTTGTTTTTTTCTTGCGGCGTACTATGCGGCGTATACGCAACTTTTACGCAATAGCAAGATAGAACAGTTTGTCGCTTGGCTGATATAAACAAACGACTGACATTTATTTTTATTACACACCTTTTGGGCTTTCACTTCTCCCGCCCGTAGATTCTAGTTATTTTAATGCACATTTCGTAGGCAATTCCAAATTAGGCTATGTACTTGTACCCCACCCCATCAGACCATTCCAGGCAAGGTGTGCTTGCTATTTGGGGGTTGCTTATAAAAAAGTAATTTTCTCATTTCTGGTTCTCGTTCGGGGCTTTTTGTATATTAGAAGAAATGGCTTTATTTATTTCTTATATGTAAGTGGAGGCCAAAACTTTTTGCTCGACTTTTTCTGCTCTTATTGCTTCGTCCCCGTTAAATTGGCAAGTTTGTTGTGCTAAGTTTGGGTCTGGCTGTTGGGCACATAAATTAGACACACAAATTAGAAATTATGTGCGCATTTAAATGTGAAGAGGAGTTTTGTTCCAGTCTCCAGACTCTTCCATATGTTGGCTTTTACTTGGGCGCCCTGGTAATGAAATGGCAAGGGGAGGCCTTTTAGTCAAAAACTCAATGAATATTTGAAGAGGCCGCAAAACAAAATGGAACGGTTTTTTTTTTTTTTTTTTGTTGCCACGGCGCCATTTGGCGCTACAAAAGATATTTTTCCATTGAAAATGGTCTGTAGTATGCAAGACACAAGAACGCAAAAGTTGTTTAAATTTAGCTCCAACACCAGGCACATGTGGGTGGTTTGAATGGAAAATGGGATGGGGAAAGGGGGGGAGGGGTGCAGGCAAAAGAAAGCAATTTCACATTTTGCGTTGTCGTTTTTGGACATGCGACAATGTTATTTTGCACCAAAACATGACACAAAGGCAACCAGATGAGTTCAATGTTCGTCACTGAAAAGACATACGCGATCGTTTGGTCTTTGGTCTGAATCATAAACTTATTCTAGAGACAAAGAAAATGCCATGAAAAGTTTTAATTATTTTAAGTAAACTCTACATTACGGCAAAAGTTACCAAAAATCTACAGGTATACGCATGATTTTATCTGGCTTGCTGAAGTCTTAAAATCAAAAATCCTAGATATAATCCTAATCGGCATAAAACAAGCATAGGCAAAACGATCGAATGAGCCACGCTCGAAAAATAGTAGAACATATATAACTGAAGATTAAATGCTGGCACTCTTACAGTAGGCACATTCTCCTGTATCTTACATATCATAAAGTACTTCAATCTATTCAAAAAAGTACATTCAACTAGATAAAGTTAAAGAACTTATCCTCGAACAGCCTAGAAACTGAAAAATTTGTTCTCTTAAAGCAAGGGTGCCCAGGCCCTATGCGCAGGCCCCGCAGTCGTTGTTCTTTTCCCACACGAACGGCTTATGTGTAAGATAAGTGCAAAAACAACTTCTCTTTCTCTCAGAGCGCAGGAATTGTTGTTGGCGGCGAATGATTTCGTGCATATCAGACAGCCACGAGCACACACACAAACCAAAACAGGGTCTCCTTTTTTATTTCTTGTGATTCTAATTGTTTTATAAATATTTTTTCATTTATTTAGGTGTCTACGCAGCCATAAGCTGATTTTGGCACCTCTGTTTTTAAAATTATTTTACGCCTTTTTATCTATATATACAGATTATTAATTTATGTAAATATTTAGTAAAAATATAATGTTGGTTTTAATAGTTCCTTGTAGTTCTTTCGCGAATTTATAAAAAATAATTTGCAAAATTTTACTCCATTTGTTTTGTTGAACTATAATTTTATTTATCTGTTTTTCAAATGGGTTGGTAAAGAACCTAGTTAGCTATGAATTTATTGTCCAAAAATCCATTTGATAGTTCAAATTCTTTCTAATATTAGGTTCTTGTTTCAGTTTAGTTGAACTCTGCACCATGGTATAATTAACAAGGTAGTGTCGTCAGGAATTCACCATGGGAGAGAGGTACCAGTTGATATGAACATGTGAGAGCACGTTGACATCCCCTTTTCTACTGAGTGATTTTCACCATTCAACTGGTACCCCAAAAAAGAGGCAGCCTACTTTAATGACTTCACCTGGTATAATTCCACCATGCTCTGCACAAACTTGTTGCTCGAGATCAAGGCATACTAAACAAGGTAGGCTCACTCACTCTCTCTCTCTCTCTTGACAACTTGATAAATTTCAGTCAGTAAGCAACTGTTGTAAGCAATGCATCTCCGCGGACGAATTTTTTGTGTTTTACTTAGTAGCATAGTAGGCTTTGTATTGAAATATATTACTCTCTCGCTCTCTTTGACACAAATATAAAAAGTTGTGAAAGAACGAGTGAGCCTACCTTGTTTAGTATACCTTGCTCGAGATGGCCTCCGCTGTAGCCATCACTGTAACAGAGTTTGTCAATCAAATTGAATACATTAGCTGTAGTTATCCTTCTTCTTTTTTGCTATAAAATTGTATGTATAAAATTGCATGCCAAGAGGAAAAGGTTTTTTTTTTGGCTGAGAAACATTTGCTTTTAGAGAACAATAAGAGCAATGCGGTCACATTGCAGTAGAAGGCAGAATATCAAATGAATAGCGAAAGTAAATGTTTAAAACAGGGTTGCCCATGTCCATTCCGCAAGCCACGCATTTGTTGTTGTATGACGCTAAGGAATAGCTTGCGCGTATAGGCACCGGGCACGCCATAAGCCTACATAAAGCAAAAACAAATTCAAATGCGGGCTCTCTTCTCTTTCAACAACAACATCATATGTGACTCTTTTTTCCGTGCCTCTGCGTAGTTAGCGCTCGACTTACTCGCGGGTCCCGAACGGCGGCACACGCACACACACATACAAACAAAAAATGGGGTTTTTCTTTTTATTTCATCATGTGCTTGTTCTTGCTTGAGATATATTTTGCGCACGGTAAGCTCATTCTGGGCACCCCTGGTTGAAAGCACGTTTTCGAAACCGTTCTCAAATCTTTCACGCTAGCGAAAACGTATTGGAATGTCGAGAACGGATGTTCGTTTTGCTGCCACAAACTGAAAGACAGGTAATACTTTTCCGGACCAAATATGGAACACATTTTCGATAATTTCGAAGGAATGAAGAATGGATTCGTATTCGGTAACGATTGTCGGTTGGGTTATGAGTTGTGTAAATGTGTGTGACGCAAGAGCTGACAAAGGTGCTGCTGCTGTGCATTAGTTATGTTGCTTATAGCTCGACTAATGTTCTTTTGTTACAAATGACCTAGAGCCTGCCTAAAAAGTTCTACGAAGTTCTACGGTTCTTTTGTTAGTTAAATTAAAATGTATGTTAAAAGTCCAAACAAAGAGAGCAAAAATTGAAAATATACTTCATTTACCCTTAAGTATAAGGTGTCGAACCCTCTAGCTGTTACCAGAACAAATTCAGAGACTGCGTTTCGCAATATTAAAGTTTAGAATGCGCTAAAAGAGAAGGATTTCGACCTTGGAGATGCGGTCACACCGAAAAAAGTCTGGAAGAAGAATTGCGAGACATCTAGGCCCTGCTGGAGGGTTGGATGAAACCTGATAATTGTCTGGGCATAGTCACAGCAAAACCTATTAAAAAGTGAGAGCTGAGATGTGAAACGTCTGAAGAAACGTCTTGTAAGAAAATCAGAAAGTCTGACTGAGTAACCCATTTCCTCTACGGGGCGATATTCTCAAATTTCAGTTGTGATTCTTCACCGCAATCCAACATTAGCCAGAAGCAAGGCTTATGGACGAAGCCAGCATATCCGACTTCATGTTTTGAAACATTTACGGGGGTGCCACAGAAACCTCTTCCAACCAAATTCCAACCGAATTCCAATTCTTAGGTGCCACAGAAATTTCTTTTGGTTGGTTTCAAACCTCTAATGTTTTGTTAGGAGATTTTGCAAAGCTCTTTTCTCACTAGCGCCTTTTGTCGAAGTGGCGCCCTCTACATGACAGCTAGCGGATTAAGGGATGGAAACTAATAACTCATGTTTGGCGCCAACAAATTTTTAAATTTTGCATTATATTGGTGGAGAATGCGACTTAAAATTGAATTATTATTTAAAAATGCATCATAAAACATATAACACAATCAAAAAATTTCAGTTAATCATTAAATTAACCCACATCTAAAATAAGGGAAATTTTTTGGCGAGAGATTCAGCCCTGTTTTTAGAAATGGAACATAAATTGGAAAATCTGGTGATCCAACTAGATTTTCTAACTAGAAAATGAAATCTGTAGAAGTTCTGTGGCACCAACGAATTTTTCGAGAGATTTTCAAACCTACCGTCGGCAAAATCTCTAGAGATTTCTGTGGCACCCCCGTTAGAAACGGAATTTAAAGCTATTTGAAATTAAAATTTTTAATGTTATCTACGAACTCAATTTCGAAAGTGTGCGAAATTATAATATTCAGAATTATATTCAGAAAATCATATAAAATAATGTAAACTAAGAGTGAATCCGCGGTTCAGTTAGCTCCGAAAACCATGTAATGAACCGAACCGGCGCGCCGGTTCAAAAACTGTGTGAACCACTGAGCCAAACTAATCTTTATTTTCAAACGGTTGGCATCCCTGCTATTATGACCCTAACGACAGCTGAGTATTGAGGTCTATTGAGTCTGCAATGAGTTAGCTATCACAGCCTAGCGATTTTACTGATTGAGAACTCTCGTTTTTTGTAGTTTGCCTTGAGCCATAGGCCATCTTCCTACACTTCCGTCTATCACACTACCTGGCGAGGTTGTCTGCCTTCTAGTTTTCCTCGATGCGTTGTGATTTGGGAACTCAGGCCAAAGTCACTCGTCCTTTTTACACAGACTCGAACCGAACTTAATAGTTTGTGAATCGATGAGTTCAGAAATGCAATTAAAACGGCAGTAGTTTTTAGTGCTCACCAACACAAGCACATTTATTCGTTCTCCAAATTTGGCCGGCCCTGATAGGACTTTGAGCCAAGTGAAAAGGAATCAAATGCTACA
Organism: Lordiphosa stackelbergi; assembly: GCA_018904235.1. Lineage (NCBI taxonomy): Eukaryota > Metazoa > Arthropoda > Insecta > Diptera > Drosophilidae > Lordiphosa > Lordiphosa stackelbergi. Next base: position 37,105 of record JAEIFU010000257.1, on the reverse strand, counting down.
AATTGTGGCCAAATTTCAACTTTGTTTTCAATTCCAAAAGCAAAATCGATCGATTAACAACTGATAAATTTAAAATCAAATCTAGTCCATCAAAATTCATAACTGGTCCTTAGCATTTTGCCAACCCCCCCTTCCTTTTATCCATCATTCCAAACTCAAATATTCATTCACACCTCGGCCAACCTATGACATCTGCCTGTCTCAAATGTTTCCCACAACTTTTTAACTCTTTTGTCAAAATGCTGACACAATTTCCGCCACCAACGTGGCACAGCACAACAACAACAGCAACAACAACAGCGATAAAAAAAAATTAAAATTTTACGCATTAAAAAACTTTTTGTATAGAGCTCGGAACACAAAATTGCCCATATCTGTTGGTATGAGAAACCCCCGAAATGCCAAATCCCAAAAAGACACCAGCTGCTGCACGTTGAAACAGAAATGCGAACCCCTGGCACCAGAGAGCTTATGTAACATTACGTCAAATAGCACAAAAGGCAATACATCTTCATCCCCTAACGAAGGACTTCTTATTTTACAATGAAAATTTACGAACTGACTGTTGCTTTTTTTTTTCTCCTGGTCACATTATCATATTTCCTAGCCCGACACGCCAATGAATAGAATGCGCATCGAATTTCCCTGCCTGGGATTGGGTTTGCCAGTGTGCGTCTCTCTCTCTCTCTCTTTGGCACATCAACAGAATCATCAACACTAGCTTTTTTTTTGGGTTGGGTGGCAGGGTGGCACCGGGATCTGTCTGAACCTGAAGAGAGCGAGTTGACAAACAAGCAACACCAAAAATAAAGAACAATCGCACAATTTGGGAGGGTTGCCGCGTGCAGACAAACTGCAAACTTCCTTTTGTTGAATGAATTCTGAAGCAAGGGCTGCTCGGGCTGCTCGGGCTGCTCATCATGCCTCGTTTGACTTTGACTGGGAAATTTGTCTAGCTATAGACTTATCTGATCTATACACTGGCGGTTTAAAACTGGCATAAATTGGACACAGCTGGACGGGCTGATAAGAGCTGGGTGTATTATATATGCATATGTTTTTGTTTTTGTCTTGTCACTTCCTTCAGTCACATCAAAAATCAAGTCATTTTTGACTTTTATTATTCATTATTTTCGCATTTATTCATGTTGTACAGCCATTTTGGAATGCCAGAGAGGCGGGGAGGGGGGGGGCAGGGGAAGCAGGCAGCGTGCCTTTAATAGAGCTATCAAGAGCTGGCTGGCTGGCTGCTGCTGATGACAGTGGCTTATCAAGTTGCCAGTTTGCCAGTTGCAGTCGCAATTCCCCCGTTTAAAATTGCATTTCTCAACACACAAATCACAAATCACTGCAAGGCATGCAATCTCTCACACAAATCATTTCATTTTTGCTGCCAGCTAACGACAACGACGCCAAGTGTCATTAGCGTCACACGTCCAACGTCCCAGTCCCGGTCCCTATTCCGATCCCGAACCCGAACCCCGCCTCGTCGACTTTCATTCGTTCGCTTTAAGTGTTTATTAGTATGAAACATTTATCAGCAATTATAATTATATGGCTATATGTGTATGCATTAAATGGTAGCGAGCCCCAACGACCCCACCGCCAGTCCCAGCCACAGACAGATAGCAGACAGCATTAAAGCTGGACCTGTTTGTTGGTACGCCACTGTACTAAATGCTTTTTAAATGCTAGCCTCAAAATTTTTGGTATAGGCTGGACATACGCCCTAGGTCTACATCCTGCCTTCCGCCTAAGACATTAGCCGAACGAGCAGGGCGGAGTGGGTGACCGGTCCCAAAAACCAAACATTCAATGACAAATTATGCGCTTGTGCCTGGGCGTGTAGTCACCTGACCAACTCGACTCAGCCATTACCATGTTGTTATGCCACCTACAAGCATTCCACCGCAAGTCCCCTTCAGTCAGGGGCGTTTTGTTAAGGGGGCGTGTTTTGCTGTTGAGAAAATTTGACATTTTGTAATGGGAGCAAAGCGTTTGGGACGAGGCAAATTATCTTGCGTCAACAAGGTGGAAGAAAATGTGTTTTTTCTATAAAATTGTAGGGCTAGCCTAATGATAAATGACATTAGTGGAAATGCTTATGGAAGGAGAAACAGTAGCAGGAGCAGAACGGTGTATTATAAGGAAATGAAGTTGTCGAATTTTAGAGACCATTTACTTGAGTTTTTATGGTTGATTCAAAAAATGAGATAAAAATCACTTCTTTTAGAATTTAAATATGTGAATGGCATATGAAGACGTAAACATGTGAATGGCATATTATGCCTTACAAGGTCTGCAAATCGCCTCGGAGACGAACCGAACCGGAGTCGAATACTCCTGAACCAGAGCAGACAAATGTTTTCCCCTCGAACCTGAACCTAAGCCGAAGCCAACAAAAGTTGAAAAGGGTTCGGTTCGAAAATAACTGTATATAATATTATATTAATTGCCCAACCTAAAAACTTTCTGTTTCAATATCCGGAAATTTCTTCCATTTTCAACTCCATCCACATTCTCACATTTGTATTTTTGGACCCAAGAAGCCAAATGTTTTTGATCTTACAACAAAACGAAAGCTTAAGCTAAAGTCTGCTCTAACCTACTTCGATATACTAGTTATTCATGGATAGAAGTGTTTAAAAGCCTTGCTGTGCTTATTAAGGGGTAGAACTCTGAAAAGTATGCCACATTTTTTGAACTCAGCTATTTATTATTCGATTTTTTTGAAATTCTAAGGGATTATATTTATTACGAATATAAATGTAAATTTAAAATTAGAAATCGACATCTTAACAACTGTGGAAGTTATTCAACATTTTTTTATGTTGAGTTAAGAGTGGAAGTTCCAAAAATTAAAAACAAACTTGGTCTGATTGCAGGCAAAAAGAGTCTACCTTTCAAATTTGGTTGCTTCAGCTCTTCTAGTTTCTAAGATCTAGGTATCAGGGGCTTATCGACTCGTCTGTTGTTGCTGATCAAGACTGTATATACTTTATATGGCCGTAGATGTTTCTTTTTGCCTTTACTCCACGAGTGACGGGTCAACGGTTCAATAAGCTGTGAAACCCTAAGCCCTGCGAAGGCCTTTCTACTGGACTAAATCTTCTAAGCTGAGCATAACAGTGTTGCCATTTTAGCTATTTAGTTGCTAGATCTAGCTATTTTCAAAATGGAAATGCTATTAATTTTTCGAAAATTCAAATTTGTCACGTCTTGAGTTATGTTTAGCTATTTTTTACTTTTGAGTCGGGCATTTAGAAGTAAAATTTACATATATGTTCACATAGAACAAACGCAGGTATGACGAGCGTCTTTTCCTGCTGAGTTTGAGCAGCTTATGGCATAAAAGTATGGTGGGCATGCGATTCGAAGACGAAATTTCCATTGCAAGGTAAATTATACTCTGAAAATAGGATGAAGGAGACGAGCGAGAGGTGAGACAAGGTGAGAATGTATTGATGTATCTTGCAAATCGTTACACTAACAGAGGCAGAATAATGATGAGCCGATAATTTCTTCACCACATTAGACGGCGCTCCACGATTAACTACTATTGGCCTTACCTTTGGTTTGCACCATTCGATCAAACAAAAGATGTCTTCCCAAAGAAGCGATGAAGAGCGCCAAACGGCCAGTCCTTTCAACTGTGTTTGGTTTTTGTGACAGTCTTGTTTCGCTTTGCAGCTACGTGCCAAAAAAGAATAAGGCGGTCAATTTGTTGTCCACCGTTCATTACACAAAAAATGTTGAAGGCGAAGCCATGAAACCCTAAGCTATTTTGTTAAGTCGGGTGTGTTCCAAAATCTCTAGAGGTTTTCGTATAAACGTTAGCATTTCATATTAAAGCTGTTACAATTTATATGTTTACGGGCTCAAATATGCCCGGCTACTAGATTAGATGACAAAAGTTGAGCGATTTGAAACCGCCTGCTCAAAGCCAAGTAGATTTGATGCGTACGGTTTTCCTTCGACATAATCTAGCAGTCGGTCTGATTGTTGGCACTTTGCAAATAAAGTAGTCCAAGTTTAGTTCGAAGTGCAATCGAAAATCTAGAATTTCTAGAACACCCCTGTATAATTCGACTAAGGCAGGCGTTGATTCTGAATGAACCAAATGCTAACGCAACAAAACGGCCAACAAGAAGCTGGACATGTGCATTTTTCGCAACATTATTAATCTAATGGCAACGATGGAATTAAACGAAAAGTCGGGAAAAGCACATTTTTGAATACTCTTTCCAAAACATTGATCCACGCAAATGTTAAAAATCGCATGAATAATTCACACATTCTCGCACAGCTTACGACTTGTTTGGCTTTTGAAACGTTCTTCAGCAGAGCAATAAATTTTGCCAGCAGTGTTGTGGTTCCTCAACACAGCGCTCCTGATACACTCACCATACATAAAGAAACAGGCGATAAGATGCTTCGTAAGAGGCGTTTTTACTTTTTCAAATGTCAAGAACACTCAAAAGTCATACATGCTTTTCATGCCTTCTCTAGAATACATAAAGAAATTTCGTATCATGTTTCACCATAAAACTCATTAGCATTCCCTTTCTTTGGTTCGAACAACTTTGTTTTGGCTCATAAAAAGGAAAAAAATGTTATTTTCTACATTCCAGAACTTTTTCAAGAATATTCTTCCTCACGAAGGTAGCTGATTCTAGGCCAAAACGAATAGCAATCAAAAACATTTACCTACTTGAGCTAAAAATTCGACGGCATGCAACTCTAATGCATGTTAATGTATGGGGTCTGGCCAGGCCCTATGTGCGTGAACTAAGGTGTAAAAAATAGGGTAGGAGATGTATAATCGGCCTTTAGTGCAAAATAGTACCCAAAAATTCCGTTTGAAGGCTTCCTCTCAGAAGAACAGAGTTAAGAACTCATGAATTAGGGCAGTTAATCATTAGAAATAGTTCCAAGTCAGGGTTTATTTTAGTACGAAGGGCCATCTGAAGGGTTCTATATCTAGTTGTAGAACGTTGCGTGACGATTTCGATTTTTTATCGCACAATATTGAAAAGATATCAACAATTAGCAAAATTGGTTTCGGAACAGAATTAGGATCAGCATTTTTTGTGTGCTTTAACACAATTGTAGATCAAAATCGAATGTTAATAATCCGTCAGAAGATCTTTCTAATTGTTTACCACAAATTTTGTTTTAGAAGCTTTCAGCGATCGGCTTAGTCAAGTTTAAGTTTTCATTTCGATTCAAATGTACCTTAATCCCGAGCACTTGTTTACACCTTTGGCTGTCCATTTGTCGTTTGGTCAGCTCTTTTGATTATGTTGTTTGGTTTTGATCCTCAAGAGCTTGTGGCGGCAGATTGAAGCTGTTTCGAGGCAACACACTTGTAACAACTACTTGACAAACAGTAACACATGAGCATCAGCATCAGCAACAGCTTCACACACTAAAGAGGGACAGCCCTAAGCTCGGACTCGTAGACTGCCTGTCTTCGGCATGTGCGTGGACTCTCCACACTCGCCAACGCCAACTTGAGAAGGCTGGCTACGAAGATTTTTCAATATTTTGAGTGCAACAACTTTGCACTTGGCGCTTCTTTTTGAAGATTTTTATGCGAGGGGAAGGCCAACACCAGGTTGAATTATTTATGGTGATAGGCAAAATATTTTATTTGTATTTTTTTCTGTTTGCCGGCAAAACAAAACAAAAGCGCTCACAAAACAGCACTCGAAAACGACACTCTGGGGCCACTCGTCGTCTGCTCTCCTCCTCCTCCTCTGGCTCTCGAGTGGATTCGTGGTGATAATGCAGTTTCGTACACTCGAGTGTGTTGGGCCATAGACCAAAAGACTCGGCTCGGCTCGGCTGTGGCTGAGGGATTGGGGCGGTCCAGAGCCAATCGGTTGACTGACGTCGAAAACTTTAAAGTTAGCCGCCAACAACAGAAACAACAACTTTGGGCGCGTTTTACGAGTATGTGCGCCATTTTGATTGATTTATCTACACGTCGCTTTACTTTGTAGACAAATTAAATTTGCTTGCAATGGAAATTATCTACGCCTGAATAATTCTGGGCGAGCGAGCGAATTTTCATGTTAATTTTCTGCCACAGCGATAAGAAAATGGCAGCTTCTTTTCCTTTTTGCCAAAAATTTCGAGCGTAGCAAATAGATATTTTCCACATTTTAAGTAGACATGGAGACAGAGTGGAGATGTCTGGCCCAGGAATGTGGTTACCAAAAGAAATTCCACTGCTGCGCACGGACCGAGCGACTGGGGGAATGCTGTAATTTTATGCACGAATTCGTAAAATGTTATTCAAATGGAAAATGTGATTTTTATCAATTTTGACAGGAATTTCACCCGCACCCAGGGCTGAAGTTGGGAAATTGTACCAGAATTTATGAGGTCGGGCAGTTGCCGTGGCAAATGCAACGAACGACTCTTTAATTATACACCATAACCAACCGAAACCATTTGAGGCGTTAACCAAGAGTTTTTGCCTAGATAGATTTCCATATAAATAATCCAAGCAATTAGTTGTCGAGCCAAGTCAAGAGATAATTATGGGTTACCCTCATCAAGGTGACCTGCCCAAAAAAAAAAAAAAAACGAAAGTATGACCCGATGCCGATGATGATGATGAGTTGATGGCTGCGCCACAATTATAGGCCCAAAGCCAGGCGATAAGTGTCAGACTATGAAAATATGCCCAGAGTGTTGATTATTTACATTGAATTCAAGTGTCGCTTAAATGCAAATCAAAACGAGATCAATTTGATTGCCTGGCCGGGCGAAAATGAAAATAAACAAGAACAGCGGGCGAACTGGTATGTACCCCAGGAACCAACCCCTCTCTGGCTGCTGACATTGATTGAAAATGCTGCGTGACGTAAATTAACTTTCATGGCGTGGGGTTGCCTCAGAAGTGCGTGTTATCCTTTCCGCTCGTCAAGCCGCAAGACCCACACAATTGCCAATTGTTACAATTTTTAAAGTTGCACGAGGGGTGGGAATGTGTGTGTGTGTGTGCGAGTGTGTGGCAGCTTGTTTTTGTCATTGCGGCTTTAAATCCGCTGCCTCATGGTTGACATGACCTTATGGCCGACATGGCTGGAGTGCACTTTTCGCTACTAAGGCGATTATCTTTTGCCTTTGTTGTCGCACAATTTCTGCTTATTTACATTGACGAAATGTGTTACAGCTACAACAACAATAACAGGAAGCTCTAGCTCTCTGTTTTGTTATCTTAGCACGCACAATTAGACAATTTCCATTTGGTCTGTTCTGTGTTGCCCTCTGCCTTGACAGTTTCTCAGGTTTGAAGAGTGCCTGGGAATTTTTCTTTTTTTTTGCATTCCATTTTGTTTGGTTTTGTAATGTGAAAGCATTTTCTCAACATCTCTCTCCCCATTTAATTGTATTACATTTGGTGGGTTGGCTTGTCCGCCGGGGGCCAGAGGTTAACATTTTGGTTGGAAATTTCTAGAAATCAAATCTAGATTGAAATCTGAAAGCAGGAAAGAAAACCGCCAACCGACCTAGAAGTGTATTTCTGTAAGAACATAATAAAAATCAGAACTAGAAATGAAATCGATTCAATATGCTTGCAACATTTGGTTTAAGTTTCAAGTCTGCTTGAAGTATTAAAGTGGACGCATTCAGCAGACGCAATCGATCAGTGATCACCCTTAAATGGCTTACATTTTGGTTTTGGATCGTTTTTAAGACAAGTATTTTGAATTTATCTCAAGACAACAGGAACTCAACTTGAGGTAAAGTCGTCAAGTCGTTTAGGAATTCCCAAACGATTATGGCAGCTCCGGCATGGAGTAAGAGTCGTTGGGGCTAGTACCTTAGGCGAAAGTCACTGATGATTTGGTAGAGGTACCAATGAAACAGCTGTATGACCACCTAGCCTCCTTTGTGTTGTGTTGTGTTCCTGCTTTTTGAAGTTATGTGCAAACATAACGAGACCTAGAGCCAGCGTACTATTGATGGTTTGAGGTAAAAACTTTTTCTGAACTTTAATGGAAGCGTTGATTAGAGACAAGCGATCAGTGATCACACTTAAATAGCATAGTTTTTGCTCTACTAAAAAGTTTTCCCATGCAAAGTCTTACCAAATTTATGCATAATTTTAAACGAGGAGAAAATATGAGTCCTGTATAACTTTTCTTTAATATGGCATTGATCAATCCAACCTTAAACTTTACTTGATTTCCTCCTTCAGTTATCTTTCCTCTCCTGCTGACTCTCGACATTTAAACTCGTATTTATCTACACAAATTGGCTGCTTATTTATTCGCCGAATTGTTGCTTGTGGGCTAATAGAACGAATGAGAAAGAGACGAAGCAGCTAACCAAAATCTTTACCTTCCTCATCTTTTCTTCTTGTGTTCGAACGAAAGCCTAAGTGATCACATATACTGTTGTTGTTTATGCGATCACGTTTTCCAAATTATTTTCTTCCTCTGAATGTGAATGGAAAAGAAAGCCTTAAACATGCTTATTCATGTCTCATATGTATTTATGTATGTTTAAGGGAAAAATGTTTTTGGCGCGTCGTCATCTTGACAGTTTGTCAGCTTTGCGCTGGTAACTTGACAGTGAATGGAAGAGAGGAATTAGCAGTTTTTAACAAGTTTGCCTTTGGACGAAACCTCGATCAAAAACATTAAATTTTCAGCTGTCTCACTTTGTCGTATGCATGCTAAGCTAAACGAAATTGAACAGGATTTCCATTTGATTGTTGTTACGCAAAAATTGCAAAAAAGATCACACTAAAATTGTAACCAAAACCCGTAAAAGAATGATAGCCGTACTCAAATCCCACTATAACCGTAACTGAAAAAAAAACGATCGGCCAAAACAGTAACCATAACCTTAACTTTTGTTCGTTCCAATTTTAATTTCTGATTTATATACTTAATGGGGTCCTTGTGCCTGTTACATACGTGGGCTTGAAATTAGTATAACATTTTTACTCTACGAATAAAGGGTTAAAAAAAAGAGTGAATGTCATGGGCCGCTTGATAAGAGCGAAGCCCTTTAGGACGATAAATCTGATTGTTAATTTAACTAACAACTCACTGTTTAGCCACTGTTAAGTCTGATAAGCCTGATAAGTCACTGTTTAGTCACAATTGAGTCACTGTTAAGTCCCGGTTAAGTCCCTGTTAGGTCACTGTTAAGTCACTGTTTAGTCACAGTTAAGTCACTGTTAAGTTACTGTTAAGTCAGTGTTAAGTCACTGTCTAGACACTGTTAAGACTGTTTTGTCACTGTCAAGTCACTGTTGAGTCTCTATTAAGTCCTTGTTAAGTCACTGTTAAGTTGATATTAAGCCACTGTTTAGTCACTGTCAAGTCCCTGTTAAGTCAGTGTTGAGTCACTAGTTAGTCACTGCTAAGTCTATGTTAAGTCACTGTTTAGACACTGTTAAGACTGTTTTGTCACTGTCAAGTCACTGTTTAGTCTCTATTAAGTCCCTGTTAAGTTACTATTAAGTCACTGTTTAGTCCCTGTTAAGTCACTGTTTAGTCACTGTTAAGTCACTGTTTAGTCACTGAGTATGCTGCTGCGGCAAGTAATAAAAACGGTTGACTTTGCAAATACTAAATTTATAGACAAAGCGTACCCAAGATAATCTGTCGCAAAAAAAAGGTTTATGGTTTTAATCCTCCAGTCAAACGTTCGTAAAAGAGTTTCGCTCTAAAAATTGAGAGCTGGAGGAGCCTTTCAAGTACAAAATTCTTAACAATTGTAGAACGAGTTAATTTTCTTCAAGATCTTTCGTTCTTTCACATTTCGCACACTTCTTTAAATGAGAAGTCAAGACTGTTCTCTTCCTTGGATCCTTATTCTATTTGGGACACAGGGCATTTTTCGGAACCTCAATACCCCAAAAATAGTCAAAGCCCTAAAGGCAAATCTACCAAGTCTTCAAATCTTTATCTAATACCCCAAACATTAATAGGACAATAAATAATAAAGAATTAAAGAAAAAATCACAGGGTTGACATCTTTACCAGCATAAATGAAGTCCCATTCGAAAATATTGTAAAACTTTAATTAAAGTGGCTTATTATATACTTCACTTACCAGGGTCTGATGTATCTAGGACAGGTGGCTGCTGTGATAATGGACCTGGTGTACTACCAGCGCCCGGCGATCGAGCATCATCGTTCATTGCTCCCCCATAGGACAACGATGAGCTGGGCGGCCGCTGCAATGAAAGATAAATTGAAGATGTTCCATTAATTTCCATATTTAAGCTCTAATAGAAACGTCGATCAATTATTTGAGCATGCATTAGGTGTTGGTTAGAATTAGTTACAAATTGCTGATAAATGTCGCTTTAAATTGACACACCAACCATAAAATGAGGCACATAAAACCCGACATATAGCCAATAAAAAAGTCGCCAATGGCTTTGTCTGGGCTGGTCTCCGTTTCTGTCTGCACGACTGTCAAGTTGTCAAAACTGCCTCAGCCTGGCCATATAATGAGCAAACCAAATGGCTTGGCCTAGGCCCAGCCAGCAATATATATATATACTATATATAAGTTATCAAATTAATATGCAGCGTCCAACCTGGCTCTGCTTCTAACTAGGAGTAGAACCAACCAAAGAGCAGAGCCTCGTCGTCTTCGTCATCATCATCGTCACGACGACGACGACGGCATATTAAGCGCTGCGAAAATGTCAATGTCCAGGGGTCTGGTCCGATCGCTAAGAGCAATTTAAATTCTGCTAATAACGAAACATTTCTTGTCAACAAAAATTTTGTACGCTTCGCATTAATTTCATGCACGTGCACAAATATCTTGGGCGCACAGTTTTTTAGCCATAAAATTATTATTTTCCCAAGCTCATAAAAATTCTTGACTTTCGAATACAATAAAAATTGGTGAATTCAATTGGCATGCAAAGCGCAGCGCAAATGTTTTCGCTAAATATTTGTTTAATCGCATATTAATCGCGCCCTGCTATAGACAATTTGTGATTGTGTTGCTCCATGGTTCCTGTTTTGAAAGGCCATCCAAGTATTAATAATTAGACACGCTGTCTGCATTTTAAAATCTTAGTTCCTGGCCCTAAGCATGCTACAAAGTGTCTCTAGTCCAACTTTAACTGGTCACTGTGGCAATTGTCGTTCTTTTTATGAGCCATAAAAGAAATAAGCACAACCGCAGCCTAATTTGTGGCTCATTAAGCCAGGCAAATGAAACTATTTAATTAGGGCTGCATTTTCACAGCAAGGGAAAAAAATTTAAGAAAAAAAAAACAGATAACAAAACTTTCCTTTTATGACAGCGCGAAATTTGATAGGCCTGTCGGTCGGCCAGACTTAAGACTCGAGCGAGGTCCGGTCGAATCTTTCACACTTGCCGCACACTTTGACTGCCTTTTGGGTATACTGTGCGGCTTTTGAAAGCTATTGAAACTGTATCGAGTTACGAATGGAACACGACGAGTGTCGAAGATGGGCCTGGGAGCGGCATGCGTTCTCAGCTTTGGCGCGCTCCTGGTGAAGGATCAACGGACAGTGGGTCGTTTGCATGAAGTTTTATAAACAAATTTAATAATGAACTAGGGTCGATTCAATGCTCTGATAGTGCACTTAAAGTGGATCCCAAAGATATATTTCAAAAAGGCTACAAGTATTTAATATATTTTAGCCTTTTTTAGCATTTTCTTATCCAGGCTTATCATAAATTTGGTAAAAATAAAGTTTTTTAACTTGTCATATATCTCTAAGTCTTATGACTATACGTAGTGCAACAACAACTTCATGCATTCATTGTTCTCTCTTCTCTTTCTTTCCGAGCGAAGGTTTTGTTGTTGACTGCAAATAATTTTGTGTGCATCATACAGCCACAAGTTTTTGTAATTTTACAAATATTTGCTTCATTTGTATTCGTGTCCACGCAGCCGTAAGCTTTATCTGGGAAACTTTGCTCTAAATAGTCGGTTGTCAAAATTTTCTAAAATGAATTTCCTATAAAATAGAAATTGTCCTAAACTTTCTAAACATTTAGAGATATTTGTCAGGTAATCTTTTAAAAGATATACGACAAGAGTAAAGACTGCCTTAATAAGTATTGGGTGGTGAGCGCTGATTAGCGCAGAGACAATGATGTTGTTGTAGCAGGTCTGAGCGCTCCAACAATAAAACTTTAGCTCGGAAAGAAAGAGGTAAGCATCAATATAAATTTGTTGTGGCTTTATGTAGGCTTATGGCGCGCGTGGACCGTATACGCCACAGTTAATTCTTTGCATTAAACAACAGAGAATGCGTGGCTTGCGGAATGGGCTTGGGCACCCTTCAAATAGAGTTTTGACTTTTCCTGCAGTCATTCTAATGCTTTATTTGTTACTTTAAATAAGTTTTTTTGTAAGAAATCTGAATCCAAATACTGAAGGGATTTTGATCCGAATAATGACTCGTTTTGCTACATTAATGAGTCTTATAAGAGGCTCGAGTGATCGAGTCGGTACAGCAAGACCCGCCATACAGAATTGTTTGTATGAGATGTCGCTTCTAGTTATTGATATTCTTTGCTTTCAGGTTAAATTCTTTGTGGTCAGGCTATCGAAGCGTGCATTAATTACATTTTCAATTAGCCCAGGCGGGTCAAGAAATTAAGCTATCGAATTGCCACTCCGTTGGCTTATCACATTGCATGTCCTGCGACAATTATTATCAAATATTGGTTTTTATTTAAATGATGGCAAAAGGGGCAGATGCCCGTTGGGGAGCTGCTGCTTTTAATATTAATGAAAACGTAACGGCACATCACGTAATGTGTCCCCCTCTACATCCCCACTCCCCACCCCCCACCCCACCATACACCACAAACTTTTTCACTTTGCGGCCCTTTGGGTGCATTAAAATGATCAAGAAACAATTTTCGTTTACCTTTTTTTTTGTGCCTTGGGGTTGGAATGGGGACCAAATTATTTATTTAAGAGGCAAACGCCAAATGTTTGGCATTTGCTCTTTAAATTTTTGATGCCTTGACACTCGTTTCAGGAAGTACATTAAACTACCGCAAAATTGTAATGCCAAGTGGGTCATAAATAGGAAAACTTTTCAAGTGAGTGGACTAAGTCGGCTCAGCTGCCCTCTAATTGGGTGGCGAGGAGGAGTTGGTAGGACGCGTGCCGTTGCCAAGTCAAAACATGCAATTTTCACCAGACTTTCGCCGGAAGGTCTATGCGTAATCACAGCCCTGGCCAGTTAATCACTACAATCAACAGTTAGAGAAACTTCCCACTCCCCCTTCCTCCGGCCCTGCTTCTTGGGAAAGCAAAACAATCAAATTATGTGAGTGCGTGGGAAGCAAAAATAAAGGGGCGTGGCAAAGCGTGCATTTGACATTTGAGTGCATGGAGGGTATGTGTGTTTAGGGGTGAACTGGAATGCCTTGAGGCTAGCTTGGGATTAGGCCGAAATTCTTTGAATACAGCCTGCTGCCTGCTTCGGGCTCATTTCACAATTAAAAAAAACTACGGCTTAGCAAACCCAATAATCATGGTCGACTATTTGCTGAGCCGGCCAAGTGGACGTGAAACATATTTTTTTCTATTTGTCTGGCAAACAGGCATCAGCCACAAGCACCCTTCATATCCTTAGAACAAATAATTAAATCCTTTTTACACGGCCGCACAGACTGAAAGTTTTTCCGGACGTCTGTGTGTTTTGATGGATTTGTTGTTTGGCCTAAAGCTTTTGTTTGTCTGTTTGTGTCGTGTTTGTTGTGGTGGCTTAGGAGCTCCCTTTTTTAAGGGGAGCTGCTGCTGCTGCTGCTTAATTAAGGGTATATAACCGCCCCACCCTTTAGACAGTGTTTGTGTGCCACTTGAGCAGCTGGCGCTGTTATTGCTGTTGTTGCCACCTTTTGTGTATTTAATTGCGCGCATGGCATTTAATTGTTTTTCAAATTTGTTCAAGTTGTAAAATGTTCGCCTTTCATTCACACATGTGTGTGTGTGTGTGTGTGTCTGGGGGTTGAATTTTTAATTAAAGTGGCTGACAGTCGTCGGAGGAGCACATTGCTCCTTATAAGACCAATCGGTGGCGCTTGGCACAACAATTCAATATGGCTGACGCTTGCCTCCTTCTTTTACTCTTTCTCCAATTTGGCACGCAAATTGCTTTAGTATATGTGTGTGAGTGTGTGTGTGTGTGAGGTATAATTTCAATCAAATTGTAAGTTAATTGCACACAATTATTCCACACATACTCAGACACAGACAGACAGTTAGCTACTATGCTTGACTGGCAGTTTGAGTGGAATTTCAAGAGTTTAAATGTTACTCGAAAACTACTTTAATTAAGCGGGTCAACTATTTATTTGTAATTTATATCTTCTACTTAAAGTTTCAAAAATATTTGAAAATAATTCTAGAAATTCAAAAATTAACTTAAGCTAAGAAAATTTATGCAAATTTCCTTCAGGGACTCGGACAATAAGAATAAAAATGTAACAACACAAAATTTAAACGGCTCCGAAAACTGTAGCTAATTTTTGAATAAAGGTAGCAGGACCTTTTGAAATTCTGCAGCTCCGTGAGTTTGGGAGCAATCCAAAACAGCCACAACAACAAAAAAAACAAACGCTATCAGCAAGAATCGATCGCGCACACTGCACCTGTAGCGCTTTCTGCGTGTGCGTCATGCCGGCGCCGTGCTCCAAATGACATGGAGCGAGTTAATAACGAAGCAATTTTTTTGCGTCTGATTGACGACAAATGTCGATAAAAACTGCGCTATTCAAAAAGATATGTCGATTATATCAATATTAAAGAATATTTGGTTCGATTCGGGCTTAATATATGATGAATTAGGTGCCTACAAAACAAATTGGCTAAGCACACGAACAAACACGCACGATTCGACAATAGCCGGGTTTCCGTTGATTGTTGTTGTTTGACAGGTTAGCTGTTATCATCACCCTGAAGTAATTCCTTTTTAAAGAAAATACCAATAAAGAGAGGTTGGTCACACTTGCGGCGCCTTCAAAAGTATAGAACAAATACCAGCCCACATCGCACCCACATCCCACCCACTACAAAGTGAGCATTTCTGAGGTATTTTCAACATCGGAAAATGAAAATACAAATGAATTCTCCTTTTGACCTTACAAACTGAGTTTCAAGTCAATCGGATGAAAAATAGTTATTTTGCATGTAGAATTTTCGGGGCATTTTCACTCCCGGGGGCGGATTTTCCAACATCACATTTAAAATTATTTTGTAGTCTGTTCTTACAGACCGAGATTGGATGAAAAATAGTTGTTTTCCATGCAGAATTTTCCGGGCATTTTCACTCCCGGGGGGGGCGGATTTTCCAACATTGAAAAATCACATATCTAATTATTTTGTATTTTATCCTTACAAACTGAGTTTCAAGCCAATCGGATAATAAAGAGTTTAAGGCAGAATTTTGTGGGAATTTCCTCGTAGGCGGATTTTTAAAAATCTGGAAAACACTTGTCGAATTATTTCGCGTACTATGCTTACAAACCGAAGTTTCAAGTCAAAACCCCTTCTAAGTACGCACTTTCACCACTAATGGTAGCTCCTGTCCATATTACATGACTCTATCTCCTATTGTTTAGGCTGTGCGATGATTGCCCATCAGCCAGTCAATCAGTCAGGACACTTATTTTTTATAGATATAGAGATTATGAAAAAGAAAAACAATATGTTTAAGCTGGTTTTTGACTAAATTGCTTTCAGCTCATGTAAACAGGAGTCTTAGTAGTCATCTGTCTGCTTAACTAAGCGAGCAGCGAAAAATAGAACTGATTCTATGTCACCAAATTTTTCAGCTGAGCTGTCTTCTGTCATTTCAAAGGGTTGCCTAACTGAAGTGTGCTGGCGTTGCCACTTTCTGGCTTTTCGTACAATCGATATACACATTTCTAATCGATTTTTGTTTTTATTGATGTAAAATCAATTCTGTCGCTCTGGAAGCTTCGAGCTGATCACATCGTTCGAGGGAGGGCTCCACGTATGCCTTTTTCAAGGCGCACGTGTTTGACATGCTAGCCTTTTTCAAGGCTCATGTTCTTCCGGTTTTAACCTAAAAATTAATTTGTGAACTACATCGAAGTATATTTAAGACATCATCATCGAAAAATGGTCAATGACCAATAATCTCCTATAACAACAAACATTATAGTGTAAACTACTCGTTATTGTCGCGAACAATAGCGTGATAGTTGTATTAAACATTTAATTTGTGTATTACCAATCGATTGTGTCGCGCACACATTCGTTATCGTTCCTGGTCACTGTTTGGAAAAACGACCAACCCCCATCACTAGCGCAGTGATTAAAGCCAAAAAAAAAAAAAAGTAAAATCAATTCATAGTCCGTTAAGCTTAGTATACACTTCCACCAAAGACTTGCCAAAACAAAAATACCAAAAGTGACAATTCTTTTGTTTTGGGACAGTGTGACCAGATTGTAAGATGTATGTATGGTCGCATTGCTTAGAGCGTTGTTTTTGGTTTAATTTAAAATTATAATTTTCTGCGTTCTTCACGGCCCACCCCTGGCTACGGGGCCAGATGAGCAGATATGACAATTTAGTTATGATTAAATTCATAATTTATTACCCAGTTTAAATTTGGTTGAAGTCTCACGGTGTTTTGAAGCTTCCTTTGAAAATTGCGCTCAATCATTGATGCGAAAATTATTCAAATTTCATCCGAATACGCATATTTGTGTATCGACAAAGTGCGATACCTCTTGATATAATTAAAATATCGATAAAAATACAGAAAATACGGATCTAGTATTTTATCGGTATTTAATTGAGGCCTGTTTGTTGGAAGTGTGGACTGCCAACAAAGAGACTGCCAAAATGCTTTGGCACAAAAATTTTTGTGATTTATAAAAATATGGAATTTTTTGTTTTGGCAAGTCTTTGGTGGATACAACGGTTGGTATACTACGCTTAATCCTATTCATGGCATTTCGTACAATCGATGTACCTTCCTTATCGATTGTTGACTATTTTTTTTTTTATTTATGTCAAATCAATTCATTGTTTTTCAAGCTCTCTTCAATTTAGTTTCGAAGCAGCTTCAAAACTGCGATGAAGTTCGACTGTTAAAGTTGTAGTTCAAACTAGCTGACAAGAAGAGTTATCGATAAAACAAAGCGACCCATAAATCAACCCTGCTTCGAATCTATCGGTATGAGAAAAAGGCCATGGAGCTTTGCTCTTACCTATAAACAGAAACTTCAAGACGAACTATTTACGAAGGAAACTTATCCGCGTAAATGAGTACTTATTGAAATTTAACGCAGAATCTGCTTTTTTTGAATAACATCAATAAGATTAGATCGTCATGACCCAACCAAATGATATTATAAGGAAATGATTTTCTTTCAATGCATTGGTGTTATTATGTGAACATCCCTAATTAAGATCAGGTCAACATCTTATCGATTTTGTGGCTTGATACTTTTTTTTAGGTGAGAAAACTAGATAGATCAATCGTCATCGGTCTAGTAGATGTATCGATCACAAATTCACCTGCTTACGTTGTATCGATGACTAGCATGATGTAAATACATAAGGTGACACACTGCGCAGCATTCATATTCTCAGTGGACCTTGTCTCAATGACTCAAAGTTGTAATCTGGTGTATCGAACCGACATGGTCGCTTTTGATTTTCCGAAATTGTGCGAAACTTCTATAGAAAACTGTCAAAATATGTAGACAAATGTAGACTGAGTGGCTTTGGATTTTTTGTCTGTTTTAACCCTGTGGTTCGATAATTTTCCGGCATGCAGTACCAGCGCCAGCTTGAAGCACAAGCACACTACATGCAGACTCCAGCCTTGCTGAGTAGATTTCTAAATTTTCTTTGAAATTCTCATATAGTTTGAGGCGATAAACGTAACTCAGAAATTAGACTTTTTTTATTTTGATTTAAATCTTTTAATACCTTTACAAAATCGCTTTATGTAATTGAGAATGATAAATAAATAATGGAACTTCACTCAATTATTACTTTAAGGTAAGAATTATGTATATAAGTACAGCGTCAATCGTCCAAAAGCCACTCAAGTGGCTACATGTTAATTTCGTGTCGAAACACTTGAAATAATTACTGCCAAAAACCACACAGACATTACTCATACGCCACGTTCCTCCTCTCCCACAGCCCACAAAAGAAATCTCTATCGCCCAGCTATCGCAGTCGAAACCCCCAAAGAGCATGCCCCTAAGTACAAGTCTGTGATTAAATATTTATAAGCTGATAACAAAAATTGAAGCAGGTAACCGTTAACGTACATTTTTGGAAATCTTGTGCAAACAAAGAAATTAGTATTTTGATAATAAAAAAATTCAGAAGCTACCTGAACTACTGGCAAAAGAATGAAATGAAATGGAATCAAAAGAAAGGCAAAATAACAACAAATAGATAAGCACCGAAACCCCGGGCCCAACGGCACTATCAACTTATCATTTGTTTGCTTTTGTTATTATGTTACACAAACACTGTGGTAGACGTGAGTGGGAGTGGGAAGGTGGAAGGGGTGGGGAGCCAACCTGCGGGACTTTGGACGGAAATGTTGCAATGGCGGTGCACGCGATTTGCATTGGGCAATGTTCACACAGAATGTCAGGGCGGGTTTATCTGCTCCACAAATCTCAGCTATCAATTTGAACTTTTTCGCCAAGCTCCAGCTCGGAGAGATTAACAAATGAGTGAGCCGCCGCGCCGGGCAAGCGGACTTTGGACTTTTTAATTTGCAGCGGCTGCAATGCAAATAAGATAATTATTCAAATGGCATGTTTCACACAATTCCAACACACATTCTTGGCAGGTCCAGTGCCAGAGAGACCAAGGAAAGCGAATCACGAAAGGCAATGGAATCATTTTCTCGCCGGCAAGATATCAAGATAGCCGCATGCAAATGCTGCGATGATCGCGCGAAATAGATTTGCATAAGCTGAGTTGAGAGAGTCGAGAGTCGAGACAGTCGCAGTTCGTTGCATGTGAGAACATTAATCGTGTAATTAATTTGATGCATGTGTATGCAAAGTAATTTCATGTAAAATGTCACACCCGCCCCGACCAGGACCCGTAGCCGTACAAGCAGACGGTGTCAAATAGATTCCGCAAGCCGATACACACACGACAGCCAAACACATCGTGCCAAAGGATCGCCATCTTTGCTGTCAGCAAACAGACCGAAAATCCAGCTTCAAGACATTTTCATTTCAAGTCAAGATTTCATAGATAACTCCATTTTGGTATTTCTCCAAGCTGCTTATCGCCTCATCTTGTTTGGCTTAGATAAGCTGACAGTTGAAATTAGCTGGCCAAGACAAGGCATTACAAGGATTTGTCCCAGCGTCATCGTCATAGTCATCACAAAAAGAAGAAACAGTATTGCCGAGTCACTTGGCAAGCAGCATAATTTGATATTCATATACTATTATTGATATACGGTCTCTGATAAATGGCTTCATGCCGCCGCCACAGTGACTCAAATGTAGATCAAAAAGATTCGCAGACACGCACCGAAAAATATGGTTACACTTAGAAAAAATTGAACTTGTAATTCAAAACAATTGATTAATAAAAAATAAATCAAGAATTTTATATACCTAAAGCAAGTCTTAGAGTTCTCGGATCAAAAACACATTTTATTGAGGCTGATATACGAAATAGACACTGTTTAGAGACGGTCCATAGAAGTCGTTTCTATCTTTTATAAGTAGAGTAAGAATTGTAGTAAGGTAAAGTAATTAAAAATTTGAAGGTCCTTCGAGCCGGATTCTTAGAATGACAATAACGATGCTTATACAATTCTCAACAGAGTCGATGGCTTTGCATGGTCTTTCGTGCTGGATTCTTACTATGCAACGTCTTTTCAGTAAACAAAGAAAACTGCATTCCGCAACAGGTAATATCTCTTCGATACGTTATCGATTATTCATGGTCCTTCGAGCCGGATAGTAAAAATATTCCGCCAACAAAATCATCAATGAAAATAACCATAACTATACAATTCTCAGCCGATTCGATGGCTTTGCATGGTGCTTTGATTCGGATCATTACTCTGCCATGTCAAAGAAGTAAGCAATTTTTCACCATCTTTCGACCATCCGGATCTTTCGAGATCTTAGAATGTCACACCAACTACATCAGCGAGGGAAATAACGATACCTATACAATACAAATGCTTTGCCTGGTCCTTCGAGCCGGATCATTGATATGCCACGTTCATAAAGTAAGCAATTGTTCATGGTCCTTCGAGCCGGATACTTAAAATGCCACGAAAATAAAATAAGTAATGGAATTGACATTGCTTTTACAATTCGCAACAGGTTGAATCGCTTAGCCTGGTCCTTCGAGCCGGTTCATTAAAATGCCAGTTTAATAACGTAAGCAACGGAAACTGTCTAGTATGTTAACGATTTTTCATGATCCTTCGAGTCGGATAAACATCAATAAAGTAAGTCGCTCAAAAAGCGATGCCCTTACAGTTCCCAAAAAGGTTCTTTTTATTAAAAAATATTTCACCATTAACCAAGATTATTTTGTTCTTAATTTTAGTACTCCATTTCTAACTTGGAGAAATATTTTAAAGACCTCAAATTACTTCAAAATTGAACTACAAAACGTTTCAAATCGCACAAATTAGTACTCCATATGAAGCTGGTATGCTCTAATCTAGTATTTTCATGCCAACTGTACTTGATTTCATTTTTTCTGAGTGTACCTACTTGTGCGTACACACTTCACCTTTCCAAGCAACGCCCGTTCAGACGCCCGGCTTTCAGCTGAGTCATGTTTGCTGCGAAGTTCAGCACGGCGCTTTTTATGCTTTTGTCTTAAAAGGCCTCTTGGAATATGGGCGGACGGCAGAGGCCTTTAAAAGTCTGGCCAAAAACCAAATACAAAAAAAAAAAAAAAACAAACAAAAATGTGGTAGAAACTGTCGCATCATGGCCACCGGGCGCAGTAGACTAGAAGACGCCATGACGCGGCATAAGTACATGAATTTCGCCCGAAAAGCCACTCCGTTTTACCCGCTGCCAAATCAATTAGAGTTGCTCGTGAAGTTCACTCTTTTTGGCCATAAAAATTAGAAAATTTGATTATGGCCTCACGAGATTCACTCACTTTCTGCTGGCCCTGGCCCTGGCCCAGACATCCCACTGGGCAAAGTCATTTGCATATTAACATGAACCTGGCACAAGATGCTTTACCCAAAATTTCATTACCCAAACCCAACGGTAGCCGCGTTTAAATGAGTTTATTACATCTTTCAGCATTTACAGCATTTAGCCAAAGCCAAAAAAAAAGCATAGAACTTTTGAGCTTCCCAAAAATAAAAAGGGGTGCACCGTGCACGTTAATGAAATTTCCATAGATTTGCATAAAATCTGAACAAACGAGCGTGCGACTCGAGTCAGAGAGATGCCCTAAATTAGATAATGTCTAAATTGGATTTAAAACACGCATTTTGCGGGTTTCCAACGGCAAACGTCAGAGCTGGGGCCAGCAGCGGTAGCACCCATTGAAGACCCATCGAGACAACATCAAAATATCATTAGATGGTTGTTATTTTTTTTTTTTTTTTGTATCTTGTCTGCGCATTTGAAGGGTTGCAAACGACGACGGCAGCAGCGTGTGGCGCTGATTTGTATGCAAATGCCGGGTGGGCCTGTGATCGGACAGCGATGACTAAATGGAAATTTTTCTTGAAATTTGATTTTTGAACATAACTGGGTCTGGGGATTTATATATTTAAACAGGTGCCAGTGAAAGGGGCTGGTAGGACAAGATAAACCGATTATGGAATGTAATTAAATTAAAAGTGTTGAGTGCCATTAGTCAAGCATTCCAGTTTTCTTACATAGTTTCCGAACGGCAGGGCAGTCGAGATTGAACATTAATTAGCATAGAGAAAAATTTTTAGAATTTCTTGAGGTACAAAATTCGGAATTCCAAGTATGACTTTTGAAACCAGTTTTATAACTTTACAAACGCAAAATTTTCATATCAATCAGAAGGCGTTGGGAGTTAGAAGGTGTAGATCTATTGGTCAAAAAGTCAGACATATAAGACCTAAGAATATTTTAAAGATTTGATAGACGTTAAATAAAGAAGGTGTAGAACAAGCGGTCAAACAAATTGCGAAACTTCAAAAATTCTGATTTGAAATTTGAATATTATAACGATTATAAAGACTGGTAAGCCGGTGTGTAAATTGGTCAAGGAAATTGCGAAATTTGCAATATTTTCAAGGAACCTTATATAAATATAACCCTTTAGTACGGCGTACCGGTACTGGATCTAACGAATTACTACCGGCTACCAGCCTAACCACCAGCCATGTTATTTGCCTAACGAATTTTCTATGGGAATGTCCGCAAAACGTACCGTCGGTCCGACTCTGCATTACCAGTCGTTAGTGTAGGGACGTGTCGGTACGTCTCTGCATTACCAGTCGTTAGTGTTGTGATGGGTCGGTATACGCTGCATCACCAGTCGTCAGTGTAGTGATGGGAGCCCACTCGCTAACGACAGGTGATGTATCACTACACTAACGACTGGAAAAGATTCAATAGATGCCAATTGAATACGAGTATATTTATATGAGGTGTAGAGCAAAAACCGCGAAATTTGCCAAATTTTCTTTGGTAAAGCTCCATTTACACGACCCGATCACTCAGATGACTTTCGTCAGACCTTAATTCATCTGATACTCAGTTTCCCTTTTACACATACCAGAGAATCTCAGACGAACCATTGGTTCATCGGAATCATCTGGTTCATATGAACATTGTGACGTTTTGTTTACATAAAAGAAAAAGACAAGCGAAATAAATAAAGAAGTATTATTAAAATTATAGTTGCCGTCCCAGCATGTGAAATCCAACATGAAAGAAATATGGAATGCCCAAAAAAACAAAAGAGTATACAAAGCGACCAATGTAGAGCGGTGACAGGCTTTGATGTCGAGTAGAAAGCCGAGATGTGAACTAGCTTGTGTTGTGTAAACTGCCATAAGACGATACGGAAATTGTCGCAAATTTTAATTTGATATTCGATAACAATTGTATATCGTCGGAAAACAAATGGCCACACCAGCACACTGCAATTAGGTCACACTGTAATTCGATAGATGCCACTCAGATGAGTGCTCAGGCCAAATAGAACCGCTTCTATTTTGTCGCAACGCTTATCTGAGTAGCTTCATGTCTACTCAGACGCCGTTTTACACGGATCAAACCGGACGAAAACTTAACCGAGTGATCAGTAAATAGAGCTTAAATTAGAGGTGTAGATTGAACGGTGTAGTATATTACAAATTTTTCGAATTTTTCGTATGACCTAAGATTATTATACAGATTTTATGGATGGCAATGTAGACGGGTAAATAGGAGGTGTAGATCGCAGGGTCTAAAAAACCCTTGAAATTTTACAATTTTTCACATGGACAAAGATTATGATAAAGACTTAATAGACGGCAATAGTCGAAGGGTCAATATGATATCTAAAATTTTATGGTTACCAAATAAATTCTTTCTAGTAAATAATTTGGTGCATATTTCGGTTGTAAAACTTAGTACTCAGACAAACTAAATCGTCTGCTAGCGGAATTGACAACTTATTCCGATTGGTGGGCCAGCGTACGCTGCAGTGTGACTGTTCAACGCCAAAAAACCACCCTTCATCAAAATACCACCAAATGTGAAACGGTCACACTGCGCTAATTTGCTTGCATTTGATTTTAATTAGTTGTTTTGGCAAATATTAAGGGATTTTTGGTGGATTTATAGAATGTAGAAGTCATGGGCAATGCAAAATCTTCCCGTTGGTTTCAAATTATGCCAATCAATGTTTTTTGTCGAGCTTTTGCTGCTGACGTTCCTACGGGTGGGTGTCGGAAAAATTACAAACAATTTTTCCTCCTACCACCCCATCGGAATTGAATCAGCTGTTTGTGCCTGTCAAGTTAGCGGCCCTACGAGCTTTCCTATGGGTATGAACGGAAATTTTAGTTTGTCTGAGTTCGACTGAGCTTAGAGGCCTGTCGGAATTTTACGAAAGCTTTCCGACACCTTTTTTTTATATGGATACTAAGTTTTAAGGGGGAATTTTCCATGTGCACAAAATTCTTTTCGATTTTTTTTTTTCATTTTTTTAGCTATTTGAAAAATTTGCCCCAAAAGAATTTTTTGATATTCGAAATACTTTTAAAGATAAAGCCTTTTTTGTCAAACAATGTCTTCGCTAATACAAGTCATTTTCCTATTACTTCAAACTTTAAACGCCTTTATCTCGAAACCATGATTTTCGAACTGGCGGCCATGATATCTCCAGTTACACTGAACCGATTTAATGAATCAAAGTGAAATCGACGAAGAAATGTAAAACGAGAAAGAGCAAAGCTAACTTCGTCTGTACCGAAGTTTTGATACCTTGGAAATAGCTTGTCTCAACGGTTAGCGACTTCGACCAAACTTCGCAAATCAGCTTCAAAACATGACATATTACCCATGACCGTGTTTGAGAGCGATAATATTGAGAACAAACCAGTTTTTCTCACAAAAACCCATTTTCGAACGAACATTTGTATGGCAGCTACAAGAAGTAGTCATCCGATCCGGTCGGTTCCGACATATTAGCAGCGTGCAGTAAAAAGAAGACTCTGTGCAAAGTTTCAGCTCGATAGCTCCAAAACTGAGGGACTAGTTCGCGTAGAAACAGACAGACGGACAGACGGACAGACGGACGGACGGACAGACGGACAGACGGACAGACGGACAAAAGCTTAATCGACTCAGCTCGTCATGCTGATCAAGAATATATATACTTTATGTGGTCGGAGATGATTCCTTCTATGCGTTGCAAACTTCTGGGCAAAATTATAATACACTTTTCAAGTGTATAAAAACAATTGTGATTTAGCGACCTTTCTAATTGTAGATGTATTGTCTCCGGCTCGAAGTCAGGTTGAAAAAACGATTTATTTTTTCTTTTTTCCGATATATTTCGGTTGCTCTTCGGCATCCGTCTTCGGGGCAAAACTACAAAAAATTTTGCAACACCAATATTAAACATTCAATCCTTTAACAAAATTCACAAAAAACAAAAAGCAGTTTACGTACAATTTTTACACGTCTGCACCGTGTGACGTGGAGTCTTCAACTAATTGTCAGCGAGTAAGTGTCTGTATAAGTGCGCGCAGTTCTCAATATCAGTCTTAAAATTGAGTCTTCTGTCAGATGAAACGCTTGAGATATGTAACATTTCTAATGTGAAGCGTTTGTTGTAATGCTGCTCTTGTTGTAGTATTGTCGCTGCCTCAAAATTTTGCAGTGGCCGCTTTTTACGCAATGTGCTGCCAGCTTTTTTGTATGTGTGTTTGATGTCGTAGCTTGTAGTCAGATTTATGTTGGGCTATTCGGGTTTTAAATTGGATTTTGTCCCAATAAATATTAATAAATAAATTATTATTATAAAATCAAAATATAAAAAAAAATAATAAAATCTCGTGTCCTATAGTTAGTTTACTTTTATTTTATATTTTTATTAATTTTATATTTTTTTATAAATTTATTTTAACAAAATTATAATTAATATATATAATATATTTATTTTATTATTATTTATATTTATTAAAAATACCAAAACCCCCTTTAAAAAAATTTTAAAAATCCATATAAATTATTTAAAATATTTTTTTTTTTTTTTAAACAAAAAAAATTTTAAAATCCCCTATAAAAAAATTTATTTAATCCGAAACGGCTTGAACGATTTTAAGTGAAATTTTTTTATTTCGTTGTGCTCATTCTAAAGGGAGACCAGCTCCTGACGAGGTGTATTGTAGCCGCAACGTGCATCCGTTGACGTCCAAGATTTGCAAATATGTATGTGGTTCGTTTGGCATTGGCAGCAATGAGCCATTATTGAGTGAGAAAACCAGAGATTGAAATAGAACGAACTGCGTTATGAGTTTTACCAACAAAGCCTGGGTTCGAACCCTCAGCTTCGCCGTTTAAATTGATCATGCACGGAATTCCAACTTGAGAGTTACAAGTTTCTCTTCAAATGGGAGATCCAAATCAATACAAGAAGTATTGGTGGAAGAGTTGCCACCAACGCGTGCAATGGCGCAACGCATTGAGACGGTGTTTATTCAGTCCAAGGGCCCTGAGTTCGAGCCCCCCGAGAGTAAGTAAAATGTTTGAATGTATACATACAATTTGTTGTTTCTTAAGGAAAATTCTGTTGGCTATTTTAAGAGAGTTTTGGTAACAGAAGAAGACGCTCGAATTGCTTGAGAATTAGTCCAATAATCCTTCCAATTTGGCTTGTATATATTAAATGAAAATATACTGTAAATATCCCAACCAATTTATCTAACAATCTTTAAACTTTTTATACAGACATACATAATTTGCATAGTGGACTAATGTCAACACAGTGCAATTTACTGCACTGACCCTGCCTGCCCCTATTTCATCACACGTGTCCGAGGTTTTTGGACAAGTTCATAACTTTTACACTCCGGTTAAATGTGTGTGCGCGTTTTTCTTTTGGTGGTAAGATTGCGTGGCATTTTTCGCATATTTCTGTTGCACATTTCGTGCAAAACTTAATTATATTAACTGAGTTATTTGCGGCATTTGGCGCGCTGGCTTGACTCAATCTTTCTGCGTATGTGTGTGTGGTGTGCAGGTGTGGTTGTTGTTGTTGCTGTTGTAGCCGCCTTTTGTTGAACGACAAAAATTATGACAACTTAACTTGACTAACTGGTGTGAGCAAGAGTGGAAGCTCGGGTTCCTTACAAGTCACCTAAATGGCCCGAACAGACAAGAGACAGACTGACAGACAGGCGGACAATCAACAACATAATTAAAGGCACAAATGCTGCTGCTCAATGTCTTGCCCCAAGGAGACGCGCTCGAGCTGTAAAAGGCGCCTTTGGTATGCAACGAGCTGCAATTAAAAATCAATAAAATGCGTGATTTTTGCAATTTTTGCGCTTGCCAGCAATTTGTAATTGCGATGATTAAAATGTTGCCAAGCCACGATTTCTTACTTTCTGGCTGTTTAATCAAATTTTCACTCACACGTCAGACGGCAATGAGCTGCAATTAAATACGTTTTCAAACAATTTCACTTACTTTAACAGATAAACAGACAGAGTGCGAGAGAGACAGAAAGAGAGAGGGCGAGAGTGCAGGGAACAACCCTGAGCAAAAATTGGGTAATCAATCACAGGGCCGCATAACTCACCCCTCTTGGCTTGGCCATGGAGGGCGCAACAAATCGGATTAACTCCGCAGACGCTGACTGTACCCGCCCGCCCGAAATTCACGCAGGCGCAAAACAGCAGCAAGGATTCTGATTTCAATGCCTCTGTCCAGGGGGTAGCTGGCAAACAATTAACTTTTTTGTTGAGGTTGAGCAAGGCTGGCAGTTTTTTTTTTTTTTTTTGTGATTTTAGGCTGTGGGCGTGGCTTTATTGCTAGACAAAAGGTCCACAACCTCGAAACGAGCAGTCAGTCCCTGCTGTGTGCATTTACCAACACTGACTGCGACTGACTGACTGCGATCGTGGTGTTGTGCTGTCAGTTGGCTGTCAAAACAAAAATCAAAGATAAGAAAGCGTTCAGAGGGCGATCCAAAGTGATTGCAAGTGATCAATGTGCAAGGCTCAAGCAATTCTGAATAACTTTGCTGCCGCAAAACATTATGTTCTATGAATCTGTAACAGCCTTTGCCCCAGCAACACAATTGTTTTTGTAAAGCAGTAATCAAATATAATTGTGGGATTTAATTTAGTTTCAAAGTAATCAAAATAACGTCGATTCAAACCCCTGAAAAAACGGTTTTAGAGAGAAATCCGTAGAATTAAACAGATATATTCGCTGTAAAGCGTTTACCAGTAAAAAGTAAATATGTTACAGCTATGATCCAAGTGAGTTTTAGACAGCCAAGGAACCTCAGCCTTAGAATTTTGTTACTATTTTAATCAGTTTCAATTCTCTTTCTAACCAGAAATTTGCTGTTCGGTTTAACCATATTCTCTTGCTTTATTTATGGGTATTTTTCATTTATACTTATAAAATGATCCTTGTGTTTGGAGTAATGTCTACGCAGATTGAACAATTTTAAAGCGTTTAAGTTAGTCTAACCAGACAGATTTCTATTGCATAAGTGAGCCTCACTCTCCCTCTTTCTTTTCCACCCCTCTTGCTTACTGCCCACAGTCAATTGAAATTCTACGCATTCCAACAAACAACAAACACTGACACACACACACACACACAAGTACATAGATAGACAAATGCATATAGAGAATTCTCAATTGCTTTCGCATCATTACGTCTGCGAACAATTTATTTTTATAAAAGCGAAGCGGCCGCCGCCGCCGCCGCCGCCAGCGACGCCGTCGTCTCTCGTCTTTGCCGCATTTTCATTTTCCCGCACGTTCAAAAGTGCAGGAAAATTGAAGGAAAATACTGAGGCATGAAAGCGGCGTAAAGAAATCAAATAAATTTTATTGTATAAAAGCGTTGCAGCAGCGGTGGCAGCAACAACAACAAAACTGAATCAAAACAATCATCAAGATCCCGGGCTGTAAATAGTTTTTCCAGTTGCTGCGGCTTTGCGGTTGCTCACACTTTTCCCTGCTGCAATCGATCGCAAATTTTTTTCTTTCTTTCTTTCTTTTATTGTAAACAATTTGACTGGCGGCTGCTGTTGCTGGCATCATCATCATCATCATCAATGGTGAGCAGGCAACTAAATGGGTGTTGAGTGCAAAGTGTTTGTGTTGCCAGCCCCAATCCCAGTCCCACCCCACCAACAATCAACCCAAATGCAATATGGCGCTGCATGGCTGCAGCAATCTTGCAATCTCTTCGATCTCAATCTTCTGAAATCTTTTCAACTGTTGGGCAGTGTGTTAAATGCTCGATAATTTTCGTGTGCATATTTTTGTTGTGTTCTCTGTATTTATACCCTGTATTGAAAGAGTATGATAAGTTGGTGAAAAGGAAAAGAAACATTTATAGTTGATCGTCTAGCACAATAAACACTGTCGGTTCTGATTCTTCCATGAACCACTTTATGGTGATATTTGTGTCCATTCGCCCCGAGTGTTTTCAGTGTTGTAAAACAAAATACTAGTTATTTTGTTTAAAATCAACATAAAATCAAAATTATGGTATCGACACCCATAGAAACAATGTGAGATGTTGACAGAGACGAGAAAGTCTCAACTCAAGATTATATTTTCAATTTTATTCTAAATCCCATCTTGGATTTAGATCGCTTATACTTGACTTTAAGATGAAACAGTCTCATCTTCAAAATATAAAAGAATTTTAATATTATTGTTCCAAACTTGAAAAAATTTTACTGGGACTTGGGAACTCAGAACCTTTAACTGGGATTGAGCACTAGGCATCTTAATACGTTACGCCATCGGCCGTCACTTTTAGGTGCCACCAGTCGCAGTATAAGATCTCAGCTGACAAAAATCTCAACGTTGCAAATGATTCGACTGTTTTTTTAGAACGAAAAGTTCGGTGTTCGACTATAAATTGTTTATTTTTTGGGTTTTTTTTACAAAATAAATCCCCATATATATCATAAGTTTTTTCCACTGAAGCTTTATACAAAACTGTGAAGAGTTGATTAGGATGATCAATATTAGTATTGAGATTTCTACACCCAGAGAAATCTAGCACGAATCGGCGAGACAGATATCGGCTTTAATTTAGATTTTTTCTTCTTGTTTTTTTAGGACGAAAGACAATTAATCTTAACTTCGAACGTCTCAGAAATTCGTGCTTGATTTCAGTATTTTCGGCTTGGATCCAAGAATATTCCGTCTTACCGAACTTTTGATATAATAAACTGCTTGATATCAAGCACGATCGGCTTGGTTTTTTCTCTGAGTGTAAACTTATTTTCCAAAAAAGAGTTTTTCAATTTGGTTTTATAAGATTGCGGGGATTCTCGGAAAAAAGATTTTCAATCTAAATTTTAGATCAGAGTCCGGCACGTTTATATCTTTGTGTATTCAAGAGCGCTCTGTAGCAGCGACGTCGATACACCGACTTTATACCAGAGCGGGCTAAACAAAGCGATACAAACAACTGCCGTTGGCGAAAGCTAAGAAACTATTCAGAGGTCGTAATGCTGGAATGTAGTAAGCGACAATCTGACTTAATATTGCCGAGGGAGCGGGCAATATCCGGTTGAAATATTAGACAGCTGCACTACCTTAGGACTAGCGCGTTTTGGAACGAACGCATACTTAGACGAAATTAAATATCAAAGTAAACGAAAACAACAAAGGGCTCAGAGAAACATAAAACTAAACTGCCAAAATTACTGCATGTTGAGCGACAAACGCCTTTCTGAACTATTGCGGTGGTTGCATATCGTTCCTGGTTCAAAGGTTGTCCGCAAATCGTGACCTTAGCAGCTATTTCGTTTTTCGTTTTTTGCCCAAGATTCTCACCAACGGAAACATTTTTACAAACTCAAAATTTTTTTCTTATTTACGCCCATGGTTCATTCATGTATGTAATTTCTCTTCAAGGAAAAACTTTTTTTACAAAACAAAGCTTCAAATTTCGCGCTCTCACTGTTAGACATTTGTCTCCATAGAGAGAGGACGGAAAGTGCAGCTGTCTCTCTCTCTCTCTGACACTTACTGATGCATGACTGCTGCAAGCATGTGTTTAGCCACCAGGGGCTATGTCTGGGTCTCACTGCTTAAAAGTGATGAGTGAAATCAGTTTTGCTTAATGTTTTTCTGTCTTTGTTTTTTCAAACTACTTTTTCGTCCGTATTTCTTGCCCAAATATTGAAAAAGCCTTTAAGTTTGCCAACTACAGGGCATTATCACATTCGATATAGCCCAACTTTCTGATTTGATTTAGTTTTTATTTTGTTTTCTCTTTTTGTAGCCTGATCGAACTTGGCGACCCGTTGCCCGATCGAAATGAGTTTCTTATTTTCGGGGCGCAGCGGGAGATGCATCTTTGGGCTGCTTCTTCTTTTCACTTTGTATGTCTTTTAATTTTATGTCTGGCCTTGTGCAAAGCAAAACGACAACAACGACAACTGCCAGTTGGAACAAGAAGAAGTTGTGCACTAAAAATAAAAATACAAAAAAAAATCGAAAGAAATCATACAAAGACCAGGGCCAAAAACTTTTTTGATTTTCATAATTTTTGCGCTGACCACAAAAAGCCAGCAACAACAACAACAACCACCATGTTAACGACTTGAATGCTGCGGCCGCTGCTCCCATCCCTTCCCCAAAAACATTGTCTGGGGGCATCGTTTCCTTAACGTAAAAGTTTCATTTTCGTTACCTTTGCGCAGTGATACGAAATGAAATGAGACTTTGTCAGAACTGAAGTGAACCCCAAGCTGCAGCAAATGAGATTTTATTTTTTTCTCCGTGGTGCCCGGTCTCTGGCCGAGCCTCTGATGATTTTTGAATTGATTTGTGTTGTTAAATATTAAATTCTTATAAGTCATTTGCACTCGGACCTGGATCTGGGACTGGGGCTTGTGTGTGGCTCCAAATGACAGACAAGACTTGGAGCTCGAGCTGGAGCTGCCCCGCCTGCCCACATATATCATTTACACTCGGAATCGGAATTGGACTCTCCCAGCAGCTCACAGCGGTCGGTCGACCAAAAATGGCAACGGGTTCGAGAGCTCCTCCAGCCTCAGAGGTAAAAGCGTCTTTGTTGTATTTATGAATACTTTTGGGTGGTGGACCGAAAGGGGGCAGTGGGGTTCAGCTCTGGTTGCCGTTGTGTGGCGCGCAAATAACAAAATTATATTTTCAAGGTGTTCTTTTGCACATTTTTTTTAATTTTAATTAACATTGCTGTAGCTGTTGTTGTTGTTGTTGCCGTTGCTTAAAATTGCAATTCGCATTGACCGCGCAGGGAGCGAACGAGAGAGATCGGAGAAAAAAATCATAATAAATGTTTAACAAAAGTTAATAAGCTTTTCGCTTTTGCTTGATTTCATATGTATGAAGCTGTATTTTTTATGGCCATTTTATGGCGTTTTATTAATTTCCTTAATGGGTTAAACGGGGGTGAGGGGCAAAGGGAGCTGCAGCGTACCAAGTCGTCTGTACAATTAAAAGAGGAATCGGATTTGAATGTTTAATTGACATAACTGAGAAATACTTAAAACATTTAAATTAGCGGTGGTTAAGCTCAAATTTATTATAGCCTGCTAAACGAGTATTAGCTGGGAATATAAGTGAGTTATGGTTGAGAGGTTTACTTTTCGTTCTGAAAGTATGTAAAACATTTCCCTAACAACAATTAGATTATAGCCTATAAGTCCAGGGGTCAGCAATGTAAGCAGAGAAGTTGCCATTGGCAACTGAGAATTGGGAGCCCATACAGAGAAGCGGATGTAGTACTGACGACGTTTTTGCTTACACTGTCGGCCCGTAATACAACTGGTGTATGAGTATGGTACAGTTATAAAAATTTAATTCATTTCAAACATTTTATGATCTTTTTCATATTTTCCCTGTTACGGAATGGTCTTAAGCTGTTGAAAAATTACATTCTTAAGCACGACTCATTGACGAAGCTTCAAATAAAATGCAGTCTTTGCAGTGAAGCCTGCATTAAATATGAGTAAAATTTTATGGGTGTAAGACAGGGGCCGGCAAAACACACATGCTCACTTTAGCGTTGCGTTATAGTGTTTAGCCACGCCAGAGCACGCTCTCTTAGGACTTCGTTTTTGTTGCAAAAGAGAGCAGTATAAGCTCGCATAGCGTCACACATTAGATAGGGACGCACCGGACTCTGGTGTTAGACCAAAAGAGTTTTTTTGAAAAGTCTTAAATATTTCTGAATAGGTCAAAGGTTATGAATAAGAAGGTGGTAAATAAAGGTAAATGGTAAATCGTCAACTCCAAAAGCTTTGGACACTTCAACAAATTAACTGAGAAAAGTATTACCACATTTTTGATTGTTGAAACAATCGATTAAAGCTACTTGGTATGTAGTAATTTAGCTACGTGCTGTACGGTATAGGCTGAGTGCAAAAGGATGGTGGATTTGTATTCATCTTTTGCGAATGTTTTTACTTGGGGACTAAAAATATAAAAATTTTGTCTTTTCGACTGATTCTTTTGGGTACGCCCTCGCCTTTGCAAAGTCAGCCACTTTTGCCATTTGCAGTAGCAGCAGATGGATTTTGTGTTTTCTGCTTTTCTGAGTAATGGATGCTGAGAAACAAATTCTTAGTATCGAGTACCAAATATCGAGTGCCAAGTGTCAAGTACTGAATATCGAGTACTGAGTTTGGAGTACTGATATCGAATACTATCGAGTACTAAGTATTGAGTACTGATTAACGAGTAGTAAGCATCGAGAATTGAGTTCTGAGTATCGACTATAGAGTACTAAGTGGTAAGAATGATAAGTATCGGGAATTAAGTATCGAGTACTAAGAATGGAAATGGAATGGGTGCTGAGAATCGAATTCTTAGTATTGGGTACAGAGTATTAGAGTGCTGAGTATCGAGTACTGAGTATAGAGTACTGAGTATCGAGTATTGACTACTGAGTACTGAATATTGAGTACTTAGTATCGATTACTGATTATCGAGTACTGAGTTTGGAGTTATGATATCAAATTCTATCGAGTACTAAGAATTCAATACTGATTTACGAATATCGTAAATCTGTACTGAGTGGTAAGGAATGATATGTATCAATAAATAAGTATCGAGTACTAAGAATGAAAATGGAATGAGTGCTGAGAATCGAATTCTTAGTATTGAGTACTGAGTATCGAGTACTGAGTATAGAGTACTGAGTATAGAGTACTGAGTATCGAGTATTGACCATTGAGTACTGAATTTCGATTACTGAGTTTCGAGTACTGATTATCGAGTACTGAGTTTGGAGTTTTGATATCGAATTCTATCGAGTACTAAGAATTGAGTACTGATTTACGAATAGTAAGCAATGAGAATTGAGTTCTGAGTATCGATTTTAGAGTACAAAGTGGTAAGACAGATAAGTATCGAGAATTACGTATGGAGTGCGCGGGTTAACTAGTTTCTTATACAATTGTAACATAAAATACTCTCTGTAGATTTCGATTCCAAAGTTGATTAAATGATACTAAAAAACTCTGTAATTGAAAATTTTATTTACAACTTTCGTTTATGAAAATGTCGTTAATATAACCAAAACTCGAATTCAGCGCACATTGTTTTTAAGTAGTGAGTTTTGTCCATTAACGTTGTGGGTGGTTTTGTGGTAACACGGTTTCTATATACATACGGTTTACATTACATTTCATACGGATTTGTGTCATTATTAAATAAATATTCGTCCGGATTTCTGATTCTCTCGCTCGCGTTATATCTAGTGTGACATATCTTCTTAAATGACAAAATACTTATCGATGTAATTGACCAATACTTTAAACGTTACAACTTTTCGTCTTTAAAAATGTCGTTAATATAACTATAAACTCGAATTCAGTGCTAATTGTATTTAAAAGTAAATTATATTCTATATTTGATTCCGATTCATGAATAAATTAGTTTTTCTTTTCATTATAATTGTGAACCAAAACCTTTGCTTAAAAACCTCCAACCTCAAGTTTCCCAACCTTAACCGTTGGTTAATTTTGGTCCGAACCAGCAAACAGTAGCTTCGGATCTTTGGATTTGCAGACCAAATTTAAGTACTTCCAAGAACGAAAGTTTCGCAGTTTCTTGAAAATCAGACGTACTAAACTAGCTATAGATATTTTAAGAAGGATTTTATTCTAACACAGGACAGGGTTGCCCAATCGTTGCTTATGGCAGTGCAAGCTCAAATATTTTCATACAGGATCAAAGTTCAAACTGTCTAAAAGCATACACAATTTTTGCTCATTTTTCAATTCGCCAACAGCAAACAGAAAATAATTGTACACAATTGTTGTTAAGTCGCTTCATCCTCATCTTTTTCCTCCGATGAGCCTGACATATAACTGCTACTTCTCTACAAAGAAGAAAAATAGTTATAAACGCTTTGCACGCGTGCACTTCCTTCTCAAGTTGCCTGAGCACTGAGTTTGCTTAAATCTCTCAAGTGGAAATGCTTGATTTCTACTTCTTTTGCTAAAAAAAAAAAACTTTCACGCCACATGGAAAACATACTTGTCTACAGTGTACACATTCAATAAACACTCACGCAGTGCCCAAATGGACTTTAAACAAGTGCCATGAAGTAAAGAAATTTATATGAAAGCTTTAAGTAAGTCTCCAGCTGTACGGACCGTAGTCTGTGTGCCGTGTGTCCTCCATCTCCGACGCCTGTTTCATTCTTCTGCATTCATTACAAGCGAGGCAAAGGTTAACATGCAACGAACGGCAACAACAGCAACAACTGCTAAAAAGCTTAAATTTCACAACACGCTCGACAACAACAGCCAGGAGAAGAAGAGGCAGGAACGAGGCACAGCATCAACGGCACAGAAAAAAAGTGCGACGTCGTCGTCTCTCAACTTTTGCGTTTGAGCATTTAAGTGCCAATTAATAACAATTTTTATGAACCGAAGAAATAGTTGACAACACGGCATGTCCGCCAGTTGCAGACGCGTCTTCAACTGATGCGCTGCGGCGGTTGCATGCAACATAGCCACATCATGCAACACTCGAGACTCAGACAAACTAATTTGAAAAACTCATAATGTTGTTTAGTTTATGAACAATTATTATATAAGTTTTATTAGCCACTCGAAGCCGAAACAAGACTCTTTAATTAATTTCCGATATTTCAGCATCGGCTTATTGAAGTATGCAAAGCGGTCGGTGGAGGGGGGGAGGGGAGGGGCCTGACTTTGAAACATTTGGCGACATTAATATGATTTAATGCGTTAATTAGCAC
Organism: Lordiphosa stackelbergi; assembly: GCA_018904235.1. Lineage (NCBI taxonomy): Eukaryota > Metazoa > Arthropoda > Insecta > Diptera > Drosophilidae > Lordiphosa > Lordiphosa stackelbergi. The sequence goes on along the minus strand of JAEIFU010000257.1, from coordinate 1,149 downwards.
CCAGCAGCAGCAGCTACAGTCGTGGCTGAGGGTGCGAAACCCACAACAAACACCGTGCGGCAACTTGAGAGCATCTCAGGCGGGGGGCTAGGCGAGGCGTTGCGGCGCTTAAAACCCCCACCAGAAAAGTATGCTAAGCGTATTCCCAAAATCCCCGAAGCGGATTAGTAAGCAAAGGCATGCAAAAGGCCAAGGAGTGGGTGAGTGAGTGGTGCGGGGTTTGCTTTGCTGGTGGTAAGCTTCCTCCTCTGTGTGTGTGTGTGTGTGCATTGCGTAATTGACGTCAATTTTGTTTTCGCACCGCGCATACCAAAGAAGGCTACAAGTACATGGCACGCCGTCTTTTTGGGTGGTGTTACGGAAATCCAATACCACACAGAAAAATAATTTGCCAAATATAGAAAATTGTGTCGCCGTGCGGATATACGTATATTGAAAATTGTAATGGCTGCGCCCTCATTCCATAAACAGGAGCGCTACGACAATGCCAAAGAGGGCGGCTTGCATCCCCGCACGGGCATCATATTTCATTTATTAGCAGGCAGCAGGCAGCTACATCACTTTCATAATGCAGGGCATATGTAGCTAGAAGCCCAAATGGGAATTGCACACCACTCCATGGATGGGCAATCCAAGTGCTAAAGCCTCAAGTAGAGTGCGTCTAAGTAAAGTAGCTTAGAGATTGTTTGGGATTAAAATCCCTTCATTCTCAAGAAAACTTTGCAGAGAGAAAAGAACCAGCTATAAAACTGTTTATAATAAAATTGAAAAATCACATTACAACAGATCCTACCGATAGGATATATACATGAAATAGGGGTAAGATATTTGCAATATGAATCTAAAATACCATTCCATTCCTGTTTAGTACAAAGTGGGGTGGAGAATTAGGGATGCCGGAAATAATGTCGATATATCGTAATATCGATATTCCTTTTTCGAAAGACTTTAAATATTTATCGAATATTTTTCTGCTGCAAAATATCGTTTATCGAATATTTTAGTACATATTTTGCTTGTTTTCGTCCACAACAAATGAGGTTGAAAATTTTCGCTCTACGCTTTTTACATAAAAATATGGTTTCCATTCATCTTTCTTTATTCCCATTAACCTAAATTTATGAAAAGTTTTAGCCGGCTCGAGGTCAT